>JAULCA010445525.1:0-10478 GCA_032360845.1 Crassadoma gigantea | reverse complement strand
TCAAACAACTTCCTCTGAGGATCTAAAAGGCCTAGAATCATACTATATGGCCATTACCATCCTATGATGGCACACAACGAAGTTTTCAAATAAAAATGAGCTCGACATATTTTCAAGGTCACAGGGAACAAAAAGGTCTGAACCTTCAAACGAATCCTCTGACGATCTGATTGCTCTGAAGTCAGATGAAATTTGCGAATTCAAATTACATTGATTTATATACTTTCAATGTCATATATCCGTCATGCGACACGATCCTGATATATAACCTTAGCTGCTGCTAAAACGGTAAAGAAATAACAAACAAACCCTTCAACGCACTTCTGAATACCCGAAATGTGTCAAGTCCTGCTCTTATTCCTCTACCAGCATCTTGTGTTTGAGTTCAGCAACATTTGCACATGAATATGCCCTTGCCCTACGTATACCTTCAAGGTCACAGGGGTCAACTAAGTATAATTTGCTTCGTTTCTATCGAACTCGGTTGTTAGATGGCGCGGTTGATAGCGCACTCCGATTTCTCTGGGTACTTCGGTTTCCTTTCACATCTTGGCGCTAACATCGGGCCAGCAAGCGTAGTTAATATAAGTTGATATAACTTGTTTCATAATTGTTATAAAATAAGGTTTATTGAAAATAAGACCAGTGTAACAGTACCAGGACTTGCCAGAAATTGGTAGGTACATGTACTTGTATCTCTTGAAATGACGGGTTCTGGTTTATGTCCACTGTAAGGTTAGGGTTAGGATCTCGCGCCGTCCATCGATCATACATTCAATTTGTGTGGACTTCTGCGTCGGTTGTTTTGGTTTGTACTTCATTTGCCTCTCGACTCTTTCCGTAGTACAATGTACCTAGCCATGATTGCGCGGAAGTGTCTTAAACTTCATCTATTCCTACAGTCAGATATCTCTGCGAGGTCCCACACGTGCTAGTTTGTTGATTTTGTTAGCAAATTATATACCAATTAGAGAAGGTACTGAAAATAAAATTGTTGGTACATTCAGATATTTGTCTGGCCAGTCTCCCATGTATTTTGTCGTCCTTTGAACCAAATTAACCTCAAGTTGTCTGTTACCTCTTCTCATAGTTGACCTTCTTTTCGGGACATCGTCCAATGGCTACTGCTCCGAAATCTGTTATAGCCTAGTCAACTTTTGATAATGATTTGGCCTTACTAGTGCTCGAAAACGTTGCTCCCTGTCATGGTAGAATCCTTTAAAATCCTGATTAGCGAGGACTTTCCAAACTCCATGGTTAACCCATTCTTTGAACTTGCCCGAGAGAATCATGTTTCGCATACCTCCTATTTGGTCTGAATTGTCAATAAACGGGTTATTGTCATACATTGTACATATTTGAATTTCCCCATGTACATCCGAGAGACATCGTCCGGAACTGAATTATTTGTTCTGATGTTTTCCTCCTTGGACGAAATAGCTTTAAACCTTCATCATGACAACAACTTCATTGTCCCATATAAGTCAATTCTCGGCAAAACTCATCGATGTGGAATTGCATATTAGAGTGCCAATATTACATACAATGTTTCTGTGGACGCCATATTTTAAATTACTTAAAGAAATTGATTTGATATCAAATCTGAAATAGTTTCATATCTTATAATCTTAATAAAAAAGTCAAACGTTAAAAGGTAAAAGAATGCCCAATTTGTATGTTCAAATTAGTGCAAATCTCCTGCGTTTTAATTCAATCGCAGCCACGTCACAGCAAACCTTATTTTTGGGTCGACATATACTATTATTATATACACAAAAATCTCTGGAAAGAATTTATAACAATGTCACTTTAACAGTTGTGTGTATAGTAAATTCATAATTCTTAGTTTCGGTTTCACGTAATATATAAGTAGGAAAATACAAATTTTATGGTTTTTGTAGTATATTTGAGAAATATTTGTTTCTGTGAATTTAACTGCACTTTACATACATAATGTGGGATTAAACTCGTTTAACTCACATTACACATTTTCCCGTAAAGTTTACGCTATTTATACCTCTTGAGTCATGCTTTTATTTTTGGAAATTCTTTCACACATGAACGAACAGTTTTCAGCTAATGGATATTATGTACAGTGTATCTTATGACAACGCGTACGTTAAACTTCCTGATCCATCTCCATCAAGGTACACGTAATATTAAACAGACTTGAATAACGAGTATGGTGTTTCCGTGGCCGTAGTACAAGCTGTGATTTGACATCATCCATTCCTCAGGTACGTATTCTCACTATACCACGCAGTCTTACCCCAACATTCATTCTCGCCTCAATGAACAGGAACATGGACATGCATGGATATGCCCTAGTGTGTATACGCAGTAGTAAGGTTTTAATAAACTCTTAGTGAGTTAGTATTAAGTGGGAAATCGGAATGCTTTCGATTTGAGAAGAGCATACTTTGCGTTGAATCATCAGGTGGGCTATTTAAGTCGCCCTTTGTTAAGTTATTTCTCAAAAAGGTACTGAAGGGATTTTGGGACTGAGAGAGAAACAAAGATGACAGGTAGACCTCTTTAGTTTTGAGTTATAATTTGCTACCGCTATTCCCCGGGCGGTACTGGTCATGGCCAGGTTGCCATATTGAAATATGAGAATAACAGATTTTGAGTATTTTAGCTTACCTGGTTCGAAGGACCATATGGTGAGCTCATGCCATTTCATGGCGTCCGTCGTCATCTGTCAATTTTACCTTTTCAAATGTTACTAGTCCTGAACAACCTTATGGATTTAGACAGGATTTTGCATGATGCATCCTTAGGCAAAGGGGGCTTGATTTTGTATAAACGGTGCAGAGGGGCGCGGCCCGAATGGGGGTAGGGGATGTAATTTTGAGTTTAGATACTTTAAATCTTGCTTAATTCTTCTGTATCACTTGAAGGATTTTATCTTAATTTAGCCTGGAACAAACTTGAGAAATGGGAGTCAATTTTGTAGAAACGGAGGGCGTTGGCCACTTGGGTGCAGAGGGACGAGGCTCTTTAGGGGAAATTGAAGTTTAAATCGTTAAAACCCTTCTTCTGTACCACCGGATGATTTTCATCCAATTTCGGTCTGGAACATTCTTGGACAAATATGACTAAAGTCTGTTTAATCACAGGTCGTTGACCCTCTTTTTGCAGAAGAACAGGACCTTATAGGGAAACTTGAAGTTTAAATCTTTCAAATCCTTGGTATTCTGTACCAATGGAGAGATTTTTCCAAATTCAACGGGGGTCTGGTCCTCTCAGGAAAAAAAAGGCTAGACAAAATAAGAGAATTTGAAGTTTAATCCCAAAATCCTTCTGCTTCTGTAACTTTCGGGGAAGATAGCCAAATTTTGCATAGATCATTCTTGAGAAAAGGGGGCTCAGGTTTGTATAAACGGATGGTGTGGCCCCTTTTGGTGCATAGGGTGGGCCATAAAGGGGAACTGTGAGGTTTAAGCTTTAAAATTATCTTCTTATACACCATTCGCGGGATATGACCCGGCCTGGAGCATCATTGGGCAAAGGGGTCTCAATTTAGTATCAATTGAGGGCATGACTCCTCTTAGTGAAGAGGGACGGGGCCTTACAGGAAAATTTGAGGTTTTAATATTTAAAATCCTTTTTCTTCTGTACCATTGGAGAGATTTTATTCGAATATATCCTAGAGCAGCCCTATGTAAAGGGGGTCAATTTTACATAAACAAAGGATAGGCCTTTTAGGATAAAGATATGTAGGGCCCAATAGGGGAATTTGAGGTTTATTTTTAAGGCCGTCTACTTTTGAACCATTGGAGATATTTAACCAAATTTGGAGTGGAGCAACCTCGGGCAAAGCGTTCTTAATGTTGTATAGACGGAGGTCGTGGCCCCACTGAGGACAGATAGGCGGGATCAGTAGGGGAATGTGAGTTTTAGCCTTAGTCCAGAACATCCTTTGGTAAGTGAGACCCAAATAAGAGTGTTGACCCACTAGGGCAGAGGGCGAGGCCAGTAGTAATACACTATCAAAATCCTTCTGATCCTTTAGCCTGAGTTTAGGAATTTTAACCAAATATTGTCTAGAGCAACCTTGGGCAAAGGGGACTGATTTTGGATGGTTGCTTTTAGGGGACAAGAGGGGCGGGCCCAATGAGGAAATTGAAGTTAATGTTTGAAAACCACCACAATTAATGGTGTAGAAAAAAGAGACCTATTGACAGATGGGTGTTGCTGAGAGAAAACGCTAATACTTTAAAAACGTGTAATATATATGTGTTCAGAAAAATATCCATGGTTGTTTTGTTATCAAGGTAAGCAATACCTCCCCTCTGGGCCTTTTGTTCGGAACATCCTAGAGGGATCTTTCCAAAATTGCACATGTAGGTTTCCTATGGCTGGACAAATCGTTATTTATTTTCATATGTTGATATCAAACGGTCCTTGGTTGGGGATTTGTCATTTGAAGTGCCATGTATGTCATCGTTGTAAAATAACACAAAAATAAGAATTATCATCGTAAGAGGGTCCTAAAATCATAACCATTTCATAATATAATAATGATCGCTATTTTACTAACCAACAAAATAACAATTAAGTTTTACAGTACACAATTAGCGTTTATTTTTTATTTAAACTTTTGGTTCCTTGAATAAAAGAAGTATTTACATGTACTATTTAAACCCCTAATGATTTACATTTTAATGTGTTATCTGCTATCACGTTAAATAGTGTGGAGGAGTAAAATTATTCTTGTGTGTTGTCTTCGCTGTTACCCGAGCAGCTTCATAGTGTTAATTGATGCAAGTTATGGGAACCTTTTTAAATAACAAATAGCATGTCCACGAAACAAGAACTGCTTGCAGTTCCATGATGTTTTGTGATCGTTATTGTGATGATACTATACTTCCTTGCGCGATATTTCTTATTACACTCACTGGTGCGCCTTGGGATTTTATAGTCGCTACCCCTAATTTATCTTTGAGAATGTGATATTATATCCATCGAGATATTTATTTGTTGTTCAGATTATAGATGTCCTCAATTTAGTAGAAGACGCTTAAATTACCATTCAGGTATCCTGGTATATTTTCTTTAAGAAATATTGATTATTTCAATGTTTGTGGATATATCTATAATCTTGCTCATATCTTGTTGAAGTTACTTAGGATGTGAGATCGAAATACAGTTAAGTTTTAACTAGGTACTCTATATTTTGCAGGATTCATGATGGACAGACATCAAAAAGATGTTATTCAGAGGCAGTTCTCTTTTCAAGTGGACCATGTGGATCCTCGATATATCATTGCGGATATCTTCAGACGAAAAGGAATGTCAAGGCAGTTGATGCAACGTATTCAGAATGATGAAGGGCGGACACACAGAGCAGAGGTTTTCTTTATGGAAATCGTAGATACGTGTCCGTTCCATGTGCTCATAAACTCTCTGAGACACACAAAACATATGTTTGTAGCTCAGAAACTGCTACAAGAGTATCAGCCGATAATACCGAGAAGAAATTCTGCCCGAAATGCAACCCAACAAATTGATACGCGAAAACCAAGTGACCTTGCTCAGCAAAACTGCCATTCTATCCAAAACGAGGAATATGTGTGCGAAGAATTAAGATCCTATAGGGACATTGGCGAAATTGATACACTTGAAAGACGAGTGAGCAGTATAGTATGGAAGTGGGAGTCTGATTACAAAGCCAGGCAACCGTCCGCAGAGAAGTCTCGTATGGCACAAATTGTCATCGAGGCCAAGTTGGCCTGGTTTCGTTTTCTGATTGAGGCGGACAAACCATGCGACGTGCTTGCACATGTGCACGATACAGGAAGTTTTATTATTCATACCGCGCATCCAATATCATCAACGGTCATGATTTTGGCTGTTCAGACACAGTTACTGGTTTATCCCAAGGGATACATGGAAGACACACTAGACAAATACAATGGAATTAAACTCCTGACAGCATATTTACCATTGAATGCGATACATTTGGTGAATTTATACGTTGCAGAATTTTTCATCGGTTGCATGTCGTATGAACTGACTGGAAAGCACGAACTCAAGGACAGGATATGCAGTTCTCTCGACCAAATTATGGACAAGTTTGTCAACGTGACAAATGCTAACGAAACTGAGAAGCGATTTAAATTAGGGTTCATAAGAAGGTGCCTTGTGGTAAAGGCACTTTTATGCCTAAATATGACATCTTGTGGAAGACCTATTTCTGGTCTTGTTTCTAAGAACGATTTAGCATCAGCAAAGGATGCCCTTCAATTAGTATTCGGTGACTGGGATAAACTAGACAAAAAGTGGAAGATGTTGTACCATGTTGCACAGGCGAGACTGCAGATGTCGGAGGAAAACAACAGATGTGCTCTCACTCAGGCAGAACACGCGCTGACGCTGTCGGATCAGCTATATCACTGTGAGGAACGACGCAATGTCGCTCAGTTGTTGCAAGATATTCAACATACACAGAATGACTAAATGATTGTGGATCAACGAAAAACCGACTACAAGTTTCTCTGGCTTAACTTGCACAGTCATTCCATGTATCCTGACTCAAATATCCCATTTCTTGCAAGGCCTACCAAATAACATATAAGTGTGTTTCAACATCCCGTCATGTGTAACCAATATGTTAATAATAACCATTAACTTTTATATATCAATAAAACATGCTATGTTCTACACTGGTTGACCTGTGAAGACAATGTGGTTCGACGTCTTCATTTTGTGGTGCAATTTATACTAAATGGAGTTCAGACTTTTTTGGACATGGTTATCAATCGGCAATTTACGGAATTTAAGAGTATATCACCAGATGGATTGAACTTAGCAAAAGTTTTCAGCCGAATTGTTAGGGAGAAAATCTGCCTTCTTCGGACAATTTAATGGGAATTTCAACGTAACACCTACAGTTAAAAGATTTCCGAGATTTCGTGGCAGAACAATACCGATGGTTAAGCAGGTACAGACTAACGAACTTTGAGAATGATCTTCTGTGATACAAAAGTGCTAAAAACAAATTTTATAAAATGTGAGTAAAGAGAAGTAACAAACTTTTACCATTATGGTTATATGAACCGCGGTTTATTTCACTATTCTTCACAATACCATGCTTCACCGGTTTGACTATTTCAAAATGTGACTCAATCAGACCGCTTCTAATAGAGGCGGTCGGGGGAAAACCCCGATATTTTATAGTACCACCTTAAGGTGGTGCTTCGGGTGGTTCCAGGTGGTTCCCAAGGTGGTTCTAGGATGGTGGTAAGGATTATATAGGGGAGTGCACGGGATGACCATGCGCCAGAACCGGTACTTTTACACTTCTCACTATTTAGTTAAGCGTGACTGAATCGGATGCCGCAATTACCTCCCTGCAGAGACGTATATACTATGGAGATAAGAAACTCCCTCTTCGTCATACCGAAGTGCACCCATGTCCGGTAGTCTATGTGGATGGTATCGAGTTCATGGCTACGGCATACGATACCGATAGAGGATTTCCGAAACGCGAATTACGACGGCCATTACGTATACTCGTTATCTTATATTTGTATGTTAAATTTAGATATGTCTGAGAATGCCTTTTTACAACATAACTTGATAATAAATATGTTTTATATTGTTGTTGCCATTTTCAATATTTGGCATGTAAGTTACAGCACGAGTCATCTCCCTTGAAATACTAGGGGGAACACTACAATATACGTTACATTACCCCCATCTTGGTAAGACTGAACTCCCACTGCTCAGTAAGCAATAAAATAATGCTTATACTGAAACAATAGCAATATAAAATGAAAGATACATATGTTACATTATTGTCTCTCATAACCTTACGCATTCACTTTACGAAATACCAAACTAATTATTACACTATATACTACTACTAATTATGAGACAACATAAAACAATGTATTGTGTAATATGGAACCACAAACTTAATCTGCTTATCAATGAAAGATAACATGCGTACCCATTTAACACTTTGGACACATGCAAGGTAATTAGTCTAAAACTGCCGCGATGTGCCCATTACAAAATTTTGGGCACTTTTGCACATCCTTTAATTAACATATTGTGTCCAGTATGTCATTTTGCACTTGCACACAATGAACCATTATAACCTTCATAACACTGTTTGTACATCACTGCAAGCCTAGAAAATTATAGCCATGAAAACTACATTTCACCGGTACTTTCATGTGGTGTGCTGTTATACGCCATCACAATAAAGTCCAAATGATCATCCCAATCATTTTGATGTGATTTGATATATTTTGAAAGTATATCTTGCACAGTTCTGTTCATGCGTTCTATCATCCCGTCTGATCGAGGGTGTAATGGAGTCGCATTTTTGAATCACCAAAAGTGTACACAGATCTTTAAATACTGCGCCCAGTGGTGGCGGGCTAGTGGTAGCAGAATGCCAGACGCCTTAACCAATTGGCCACCGCGGCACCTCATGGGGAATGGTCCGGCTATATCCGTAGCTATTCTCTCAAAATGTCCACCCATTACGTAGGAAAATGTCACAACTAATTACATAATTTCTATTTTTTCCTTGCAATCCTATCCAATAATACGGACATAGCTTGGCCTTTTCCCAGGTTTTCCTTATTACCATATGCCCTGCCGGACGGGCATCATGCAAGTACCACAAAGTACTGGATTGCATCGAATCAGGTGCACAAGTTCTGTATCTCGCATTATGCGGTGAATATCCCCAGTAAATAGATAGAAGATTATTCTAAACTTTTAAAATCTCCACCCAGCAATCCAAAATTTAGATTCAGGACTTTCATTACATATTTCCTCCCAGCCAGGCTTTTCGAGATATTCCTCTTTAAGTTATAATATCTTACACCAAACTATGTTAATTCCCTGTAATTTGCTTATAAGTTCGACTGAAAATTCTAAATTTAAAATAGGTTTTTGGCGTACTGGGGGTGGACGTGCTATTTTCGGCGGTATTATTTTCTTTATATTTACGCCGCTTTCGGCGACGCCGTCTCTTGCTCTCATTGACAGCGATTCCCATAGCAGGCCCTTACTGGTGGTCGATTGGTGCCTGGCCTACAGCCCCAGTCCCTACTAGTTTAAAGGTTCTGCCTCGACTACTTCAACAGGTTTCTCACCTGGATTTCGCCGGTTCCGCTTGGACTGGCTTAATCCAAGTCCCCTTCCACGATAATTGCGATGGTAGTTGGATTGTTTATGGAACCCACCTCCATGCCCTCGTGGGTAATTGCCTGATTTGCCGATGTAGGCTAACTCGCCTCGACGTACTAGTCGCCGATGGTACAGAGGAGGAAAACATCTCGGAGTCCCAATCCCAATGGACTCTAGGTGTACTTTGGAGACTGGTGGAACCCGAGCGTGTGTCCTTTGGATAATATTCCTTGCATGGTGTTCAAAATGAGTTATCCATTTTGAAAAAAAATACGAAACAACTGGGTGATACACTTTACTTTTGACAACGTCCAAATACTCACAATAATCCCACCGCTGCCACCAATGAAACTCCAACTATTCTCCTCGGGCTTCAAGTAGCATTTCGGCACATGAAATAAATGTGGGCGTAATTATACTGAGATGTTCCGAGTAAATTTACGCTTTATTGCTTTAGATCACGTTTTGGTAAAAATGCCACCCTCAACGATGGTGACTTAACTTAAAAAAAAACACGAAAATTTGATTATTCTGAACACCTCAGTTTAGGTCCAAATATATAACTGCCACAGATTATTCTCAACAAATAATTGAAATTTCGTCAAGACAAGTATGGTTTATTTAAACAAAAAAGTTGATCTAAAGATATCAATCTGTTATGTGATACATATATATATATATCAAGTACATTGTAAACAATAGGCCCAGAGGGCCTGCATCGCTCACCTGGAAATGTTAAGCAAAATTGAAGTTGTAATAGCCAGACGTTGATGGTAGTGTATTACATGGTTAGTCAGGGGCTATATTAATATGCAATTGGACAAAATCCTTTCATTACTACAGAAGAAGGATTTTAAAGAATTTGCTATGTTTCCCCTATTAGGCCCTTCCCCTCAGCCCCCAGTGGGGCCACACTCACAGTTTATACAAAATTGGTTCCCCATCATCCAATGATGCTTCAGACCAAATATGTAACAAATCTTTTCATTCCTACAGTAGAAGAAGGATTTTAAAGAACTTGCTATATTTCCCCTATTGGGCCCCGCCCTTCAGGCCCTTGGGTCACCAGACCAACGGTTTCTCCTTTTATACTAGAAAGGTATACATTTCAACTTTCATGATTTGACCATAATTTCAAAACAATTTCCAGTACTTGGTTAAATGGGATGGCGTGATAAAAACAGCAGCCAATGCTAAAGTGGCAATGAAAATATGTGCCAAAAATAGGGTTGGTAGCTTAGGGAAGCCATAATTATAAATATAAACAATCAATATATTTAGTTTGCTTATGGAGCTGAAATGTCACAACACATGATTTAACACAT
>JAULCA010445514.1:0-10478 GCA_032360845.1 Crassadoma gigantea | reverse complement strand
CATGATCAAAGGGGAGCAACTCTATCTTGAAGAACGATAATACTTCCCGAAAATAATTGTACCAAAAAAAACAAAAAAAGATAACGTATTTGTATTGAAAGTGTTTTGAAAAAATTCAACAAAAGAGAGAAATAAAACCCCAAACACACACAGAGTAAAATTTAAAATATCAATCACAATGTCAACTTTATACAATTTTTGAGTAGCACATATCAACTCTGTCGCAGATTAACGTTATAGAAATGTTTATTTAGATTATCGTGTCCGAAGAATACCATCTGCGACAACAACTATTTGTGCTTCGTTTGTGGAGATAACAGAAAGGAAACTTATCACTCACAACATGAGTCACAACCAACAATTGTTGTCGGCTCTGCTCAAGGTCCCGTTTGATATTAATATTTTCTCATTGTCTATAGAGTAGTGAATTATCAATGACCTTTGCTATATGGCAATTCCACACCGGGACCAATTAACACTTTCCAGGCTTTAAATAATATGATGAAAAATTAATAAGTTGGTCGTTCAAATGGTTTAGAGGGTCGGGATAATTGCATTTCATTTTAAACAGTTGCGACACTGTTCTTAGGTATTCAGTATATTTAGTATAAAGTATCATATTAATGGCGAAGTAAATACGTTAATGCGCACAGTTACAATCGCCTACATTACCGTTATATTACCGATTCTTCAGACTAGGCCTAATACATTATCATCCCACTATAAACAGCGGTTATAATTACCATAGGGACTATTAGTAGACAAATCAATTATCTGACGATGACGATCTGTCACTAAGCATCATAACCTTTGGGCTTTATAATGCTATGACGCGATCCATTATATCTAAATAGGAACCTTGACATTATCCCATCTGTTGATTATAATAGTACGCGTTGAAATAGTATAGGTAATTGTAATCAGTAGACTGTAACAATAAAAGACCAATAAAGGGTAAATGTCCCCAGTATCATCCAATTCTAAACCCTTTCACCATTTCTCTTTATTTCCCCCGCACATGTTATATATTTGTCACATGTAATATTGTCAGTACTCTTCCATAACTACTCTACAAATAAAAGGAGACGGATTTACTTGAGTACTACGTACTTTTTTCAGAATCCTTTTGTTTTTTTATATTATATATGTACTATTGCAATATACAACAATACAAATACAGTTTAAGCTAATAAATGATAGTAAGATGTCCAAAACGTGTAAGAAAATTCTACATCTTTTATTATGCCAACTGCCTTCTATGATTTGGTCAGCGATCGCTGGTACGTTATTACTCTTGTTCAGATTCACACACTTTGTACTGTCACTAAAACTCAATGGCGCAGACGTCCATTATCGGTACAACAGCGGCGGAACAAAAGTCCGGTTCTTTCCTCCCTTCTGTTCCGTGCTTCTACAAACAACAAGCAAGAGGATGTCCTCGTCCAATCCTTATACACAGTGTAACATATATCTAATAAAATAATTAAAAAAATGACAGATATGTTACAAATGAAACCCCACCCATCATCCATTTGTTTGTAACGTTCTATTTTCTTTGGATTAAAATAATTGATTTTTTTTCCGGAAAAGAGTCGAACTGATGTAATTTTTTCCCACCTCTTGTGAAAAAAATATTATTTTGAACCAAATCTCAGTTTTAGCTGTGCATAAAATCAATGCTAATAAGCTATTGTCGCCTAATTTGAAGAAGCTAACCCTTAAATAAAAGTGAAGCCTAATGGTATAAATTATTTTACTTTTATCAAAGCATTCGGTTTTACTCTTTTCTGGTACCAGCTGAAGGTGTCATACATATTCTATATCATGTTATAACCATGTGAGTTATCATATCATGAACAATATAGTGATCATATTATACACATTATAGCGATCATGTTATTACCATCATAGCTATCATGTTATGTACATTATGTTTACATGTATCATATCATTACCATCATAGCTATCATGTTATGTACATTATGTTTACATGTATCATATAATTTCCATCATAGATATCATGTTATGTACATTCTTTTTATCATATCATCACCATCATAGCTATCATTATGATGGTATTCAATGTACATTATGACAAGAGTATATAATGGTATTCACTGTTTATTATGATAAGAGTATATAATGGTATTCACTGTACATTATGATAAGAGTATATAATGGTATTCACTGTACATTATGATAAGAGTATATAATGGTATTCACTGTACATTATGATAAGAGTATATACATGTAATGGTATTCACTGTACATTATGATAAGAGCATATAATGGTATTCACTGTACATTATGATAAGAGTATATAATGGTATTCACTGTACATTATGATAAGAGTATATTATGGTATTCACTGTACATTATGATAAGAGTATATAATGGTATTCACTGTACATTTTAATAAGAGTATATAATGGTATTCACTTTAGGATTGACCTTCATTTTGACGGCGTATACGGTAGTATGAGTGCAGTTGGCAACGAATATATTCTATGGTGCTGCGTTCATACTACCGTATACGCCGCGCCATCAAAATGAAGGCCAATCCTTATATTTACATCAAAAAATTGTTTAAATGATGCAATGCGCGGGAAAATTCGAAGCGGGTTGCCACTATGGTAACTTCGGGAGCCGTGGTTGCTAGAACAATATATTTCCAGTGAATCTACATCGATAAATGGGTAAATTTAGAAAATACGCAATGAACAACACTATTAGTTTGCCTTTCATTGTATTTAAATTTTAAATTAATTTAGCAATTTGAGAAGCCCTTCGAACTTTTCCATTCATTTATAAAGGGTCGTCATGTACACGCATTTACACACTGCTCAAGGAGTGACGCGGTCAGAACAAAGCCGCCATTTTGACGTTACCGCCAAAGAAATTTAAAGGTGCATACACGGAATAACAAATTTGTCAGCAATCATTTGTTGGATCCTGAATATGTTCCATGTATCTAGATGGTGAATTATATGATCATTGGTTGTCATTTAACTGTTTTCTCGCTGAAGCGTGGACGGTGCCATATTTGAAACAAGTATCAATCCGCCGAGCCTTTTTTTCACTGCGTATACACTAATTTATACGCAATCAGAGTTGACAAGGCTGAAGAAGGGAGACATGTAAGCATTGTACATTATGATAAGAGTATATAATGGTATTCACTGTACATTATGACAAGAGTATATACATGTAATGGTATTCACTGTACATTATGATAAGAGTATATTATGGCATTCACTGTACATTATGACAAGAGTATATACATGTAATGGTATTCACTGTACATTATGATAAGAGTATATAATAGTATTCACTGTACATTATGATAAGATTATATAATGGTATTCACTGTACATTATGATAAGAGTATATAATGGTATTCACTGTACAGATAAGAGTAGACAACTGTAATCACTGTATTCATTGTATATTATGATACAAGGAGTTTATAGTATTTCCTGTTCATTATGATTACATATTTGTAGTAAAAAAAAATGCCGTTATCCTTTTTTCACTCAGCAAAATTTTGCGTAAGATTAAAAGATCCTGTAACTTCATACCACAATAGTGAACATATACTTAGTACTAATATCACATCTTGTGTTATATTGATAAAATAACGTCAAAACTGTGTCGTTATAAATATAGGTTTCTCTTGGAGATTTCCATTGTCATGCTTTTCGTCAAAGTTTTGCGCGTGTCCCTGGTGCAAGGAACACTGTACTTCTATAGAACTGACATTTTTTCTGTCTTGGTGTTTGTGAAACAGTGTTCCCAGTTGACTGTCACTAGTAGAACATTTTCCTGCACAGCACACTGATTCGTTATTACAGAGACTGACGGCCCGTTTGCTTTGACTTACACGTGACAGCAGGCTCTCAGTCTCATTGTCCTTAGACCCATTCGCATAACTATAAACAGTGAGAAATGTGCTGACAAACACTGGTATAATGAGAGAAAACAACACGACACCTGACAGAGCACAAATACTGCCAATCAACTTTCCCAGCGCTGTCTTTGGCGCCATATCTCCGTAGCCTACCGTTGTCATGGTAACTATACTCCACCACCAAGCCGCGGGAATGCTGGGAAAGTCCGATTTCTTTTCTACAAAGTAGATTAAGTTTGAGAAAATGCACATCGATACCAAAACGTACATTGCCAGGACACAGATATCTTTTAGTCCAATAACAAGAGAATAACGGAGGACCTGGAATGCCTTAACTTGCTCTATCGCTCGAAAGAGGCGGAACATCCGGAAAATCTGTGCATAAAGGAGAAAGTCACACATCAAGGTCATGGTCTCTTTGAACTGAATCGATACTTCCAACAAAATTCTCGCATATTCTCCAATAAGCAGGATAAGGTCTAACCAATTAAGTATTCCACGAATAAACTCTTTCTTATTTGGACATGTAGTAAGTCTGAGGAAAAAATCAACTGTAAAGAATGTAATCGTCGCGTACTCGAAATATTGCAGCAATTTATATTCAAAATAAGATGAGTTTCTTAGTTTAAAGATTGAAGACAACTTGTCTTGTGTAACTGAAATTGTGTTCTCAATGGTATCAATCACTTGCTTGATAGCGTTTGTACGTATCATTTCAGATGAAATGATATCGTTTGTGTCGATACTGTTATTTGTCTGGCTGATATTGTGGTCTACAGAAGGAATAACAGCGATAAGGATTGACGTATTGTTGGAGCCGGACCATGGAGGCTGTTGTCGTGTCCGATTTGAATCGTTTGGTTGGTTCATGGCTTTGTCGTTATCAGGTAAAGTTGCGATATCTATTGGAGAAATATCTACATCAGAATCTCCATCGTATTGCTGGTACTCAGCAGTGCTAGCCAACTCTACAGGAGGTACTTCTATTATATATGGCTTGCAACATTTTGGGACGTGCAGGTGAACATCTGTATGTTCTACGTTTAAATCAGTACTTCTTTTATTTGGGTACAACGCCGCGTTGCCACTCTCAAAGTGACTGCAGTGATTGCAATATACTTCAATAATCATGGTCTTTTTCTTTTGTGGCGGCTCCTCAGATTCAGTCTCAAAATCCAACGGTGTGTTGAAACCTTGACCTGTTCCCTTTGGCGGATCTATTATCGCTAATGGACCAGCGGATTGTGTTGTCGTGTTAACATCCGGTTGAGAAGTCATATTTTGGTGACTGGTCTCGTTCACGTCGTCTATACTGTTCATAGTTAGAACAGCTATTACCAGCAGTACGAAGGTTGTCGACACATAGAAGTACACCTGGAAAAAAGATTTGTTACAACATTAAGACGATATCTCAGTATTGGTGACCGTTCCTATCTCTCCGTCACTATTTGTGTATTTTCACATTGCATTAGTTTTAAAGCCTTTTCTGCTTCAAACAGTATTTTATTAGTAAAACCGGAAAATGTACCATAGCTTCAAGGAACAAGAACAAACTCCTGATTTTAAGCCATACGAAAAGACGTTATAACGATAGCAAAACGAGAGAAAGGACATAAGTCCCCCCCCTCCCCCGAAAATAAATTCCAATTAAACAAGTTTTGTCACTACATCAGGTAAGCATAACGTTGAATTCCAGTTGTTTAAGTAAATGTAGTAAATAAAAGATTAAGTTTATTAAGCGGTGGATTTTTTAAGTAACAACGTTCTTGTTTTTAAAACATAATTTTGATATAAACATTTAAATCATCCCCGACACGGTTACATATATACCATACCTTAGAACAAACAGACATCCGGTCACAGTTTACGATTCCCCAGATTCGTTCCTTTACAGTTCGGTGACGCCTGTATTCAGCACTTCTACCTCCCAATCTTGTGTACATGTTTTCGAACTCATCTAGCTTCTTCTGATTGTTTAGGAAAGTACTCAACTTATGAAAACAACATTTTTCCAACAGTCTTGGCTTCAGACCCCAGAATTTGAGCTCTGTGTTAAACTCCCCTTTACAGACATTCTCGGGAATGTGCAACTGCCCAGTATAGCAGAATTCTATCAAAGCCATGGTGGAATCCTTAGGTCTCCTAATGACGTATTTCATGTACGTATCAGTTCCGGATGTTGTGTCAAGGAACGTTTCAATTTTAGAACCGAATGTTCTAAGTACAGCGCCTATCGAGATTTTAAACTGATCGGCACCAACTTGAAGAATGCACAATTTCTGTTGACCTTCCATATTGCTGTTTTTGTACTGCAACCTGTATTCGAGTAAGTTTAAATCGAAACGAAAGTTATTGAAAAATGTTCTTTCCTTACACACTTGTGACCAGCGAACAACGTACTAGGTAGATTTCTGCAAATAGTCCGGGTTGACCTCTCGCTGTCTACAAGACTTTGTGTTAAGCTGTGTCCTTATACGTTCAATTTGATGACTGTTTAAGGGTGGGAGATAATAACAGAACTGTTGAATATTTTATGTAAGGTCCAGTTAGGAAATCCGATGATGATTCAATGCTACTCATATATATTTAAAACTGCTTAATGACTTTTAGACGAGATCGCGAATCTATATCGCTTATCGAAATAATGTATTCCCCTGATAGAATGAGATAAGCGTAGTGAAACGTCCCATAACCTGTTGATAAACAAGGTCGTTCAAACCAAATCAAGACCGAATCCTTTTTTACTTGGCCTGTTTATTAGCAAAATTTTGTCTTATATTGGTTATATGATATGATGCATTTAATTCAATTTAAAACTACTCAGGTGTCGATTAAGGCTCACCTAGAACCTAAAAACATGCCGAAATCGGATCCATGTGCTTGATGTCTACAGAAACTACAAGACCATTGAATCAGTATTATCTTCCTATCAAGTCACTTGGCAGTCATGAAAGTATATATTAACGACTATTCTTTTTTCCAAAAATAAAACATTGATAAAATAAATAAATATTTTGAAACTGAATAAAAATGGGCCGTGAATTCTGTCAAATATTAACTTAAAACTATTTTACAATATAAAGTTTTTGCAATAATTCACTATTATCGCTTTTTTTCGACGTGATTTGTTCGAATGCTCACTATCTCCAAAAACCATATCCATATTCGTGGTATTAATATCGAAGTTCGAAAAATGAATAACATTTAAATATTTTTCTATAAAAGTGTCATTATTAAGCCATTCATTGTTTTCCGTATATGTTGTTCATTGATACTTACTAAACCGCGAATAGCTGGTTACGGCATCAATTTAATGTACACTGCATCAGGCCCCTACGATATCCCTATCATTGTACCTGTAGAGTTAAGTATGTTTCCCAAGTAACAAGAGAATACCCAAATTAATGAGACAGAGTCTTCTCCTTCATCAGCTACGCATGCCTTGCAATCTAGGTCAAATCTAAGTTTAATGCCACGTCCTGCAAGCGAGAGTTAAGGCAGTAGTACAAACAATGCAAATTCATTAGCATAATAAAAACATCAACCTTCGGTATTGCAAAAAAACCCATTACTTTCGCCACAAGGCTTGTGAATACCGAGTTAAATACGACATGTGAACATCGTAAGTTAACGAAAAGATTTTTAACCATGAAGAAATAGAGAGGTCATGATTGGGAAAGTCATAATCGTTAAGTTAAGCATTCATGATACTAGTAATCCGTCTATCTTTATAATATTTAATGATCGAAGAGAGTGGTTAAATTAGAAAAGTGTGTAGAGTTCCTTATTTTTCAAGCTCAGTAGGACATATACGGCCGACGAGGTCAAACGCTTCCTTATTAAACAATCTTATTTTAACCCTAAATTAAATTCAAATTAGATTTCATTTCTTGTTAGAGGTACAGGAGCACGTCGTCAATAAATCTAAAAAAAGGAAACTGAAAGGACTTCACAGTTTCCAATAAATTCAGATAACATGAAAAAAAAACATAAATCGGGAGAGGGGAGAGGTTTCTTTGCCACCGGTCAGCCGGACAATCTTCAACAAAATAATACCAATAAAGGAAATCAATCATTCTCCTAACCGCATTACAAGTATAATGTATACGGGACTTTGTCTTGCGCTTTTAACAAAATAAGAACCAAAATGCTTTACACCATATGTGTATATCGTAGTACTCTTTTGTTATAGTTAGATGTTTGGGTTCGGCTTCGTTCAGCAACTTGTGGAGCCAGTAATAAACGCTGCTATTTGGAATCCCAGGAATACCCGAGTAGCCAGTATTTTGTCTTTCCAAAACTACATAATGTATGGTTTGAGTTTCCTTGATAGTCAATCAGGCTTAAATCTTTTTGTTTACGGGAACTCAGTTGTCATATTTTTTGTACTAACATCCATCATAGAGGTTGTTAGATGTACCTCACTTTGAAAATTGATCCACTTCAACCTACTCTCGTTTTGTCAATTGTCTCAAGCGAAGACTTTAACGGAATCCATTGGTTTCTTGAAAATCATGTTCAAAATGACAGAAGTCTACCACGGACCCTTAAAGAAAAGCTCATAGGTATTTGACATTTTACTCGTATCTCTGCAAAATATCTTGTGTATTCAAGTTTGTCAGGAAAAATTGTCCCTTGTCATTGTTTCAAATATTTGGGTCATCTTGATCAGATATGTAGTTTCGGCGCAAGAAGGAAAGAGCGTGCTAAAATAATTCCGACTTGCATGCATTGCTAATACTAATAACAATAATACTGAGATAATAGTAACACAATCGTGAAACATGAAATGCAAAGACATGTATTATTCGTTACTAGGTACACAACAGGATGGAGTAATATTTCCTTCGAACAATCAAACGAAACAGGGCACTTAGCATTACATAAAAGTACCATGCAAATGTATCGAGATAAAAAAGTAGTACTGGTTTTTGCTTGTGATCTGATTATACATTATGAAACGAGCTGCTTTTGAAAGTTAATGTAAAACATAGAATGGTTTAGAATGAGTTTGAAACCTACACACCTGCTTAACTTTCTATCACGCAACGAAAACATACACACCGGCACATCTCTGTATCAACCAGGGGTAAGATTACGTCACAAGTGGGCAAAGGTGAATCCGCTGACGCATTATCAGTAGATGAGGGAAAGATAGGTGTGCAACTCAGTGAGATAGGTAATCAGCTGGTCTTTCCCGAACTGACCAACAGCTGTGTGACAGTAAGAGAGGTGGAAGTCGGATTAGATCCTACTTGACATTGCCATGTTGAACTCAGTTTTGAGAACCGTCTGTAGACAGACTATTGGACACCATGGTACGTTATTACTTATACAACAGTGGTAGCTTAAGACACACCGTATATTGTATTGTATATATTAGATCTAAGTTATAACATTTGCAAGATGGTGATGATCAAGAAAGTAGTGTATTTGTTAAGGCTTTGTCTTGATAAATTATAACTTTTTTTCAAAGTAAACTTTTTACTGTTCCTAATATTTAGTTATTATATAATGTCTTTTCAGCATTCGTTTATCTATAGATTAAATGTGATATCGTATTCAGATTAATGTTTTCCCAGCTCACGTGATTTATAAAGATAACTCGACCCAGATGTTCTGGCATACCTTACGATTACTAGGGTATGATGTATACACAACCTTATATTCACAACGTTTCATATATAATATGTCATTATGCTTTCTGACGGGGATCTTCTTGAATTAATACATGCTTATGTAAAAGATCATATAATAAAGCAACTGATGTGAATATTGACTGAATGTTAACAAGATTTTCCTCCCATTTTTAGGTTTAAAGCTTAGTGGGTCGCAGAAGACTGCAACTCCTACCCGCTGGCTAAGAACGGTACACGTTGATAATACTATATAAAACATTTATAACTTACTTATGTACATGACAATGGCTTAAGTTTGCTAATATTACGACCATGCAGTGATTCGAATAATTCAATCGGTAAATACTGTTAAAACTCATCAGATTTACAATGAATGGAGCTTGATGAAGATAAATTAAATTTTGATAGTTTGCCTTGTCAATATTTTTTTTCTATTGAGGTATAACAATATTCATATTTAATCAACAAATCAATATATATCTCGATCTAAATTGTCTAAAAGGTTAAATCTATATTTGGCAACCACTTAAAAGATCAGCATTTTTGTGGATGATGGATAACTGTCACAGCTCGAGGACCCCTTCAGCATAGGACATTTTCATTTCAACAAATTTTATTGACATAGTGTTATGGTCAAGTGGATCGAATAACAGGCAAGCCTATATAAATTCTTTCCATATAGGTGGCTAGAGTGTTATAGAACTTTAATCAAATATATTAACTTTATAGATATTATGAAATGAAGATAAATAAACAATAAAGTAATTAAAGGGAGGTATTTCACTTTTGATTACTTAACAAGATTAACACAATACAAGATATAGGACATACACACACACTACACTGTCACACACACACTAACAAAACATAAATATAGTTATTAATTATCATATTTACATGTGTACATATGAGTTATTATTTAACATTAAATA
>JAULCA010445503.1:0-10479 GCA_032360845.1 Crassadoma gigantea | reverse complement strand
CGAATGCAGTCATGATAATAGAACAGACCCGGGGGTCTGACGAAACCCCTAGGGACCTAGTTTGTTTGTCACAGCTTCGAAACAGTTGAGATCCCCACCCTATAATTTTGTATACAATTGCTGAGTATAAAGAGGCGAATGCACATATGCTGCCAGGATGGCCTTGGGGTCTGACCCATCCTTGGAGACTTAACCCCTCTTTCATAACTTTGAAATGGTTAAGATCCCAACCCCAAAACTACATGTAGAATTGTTGGGCATAAAGAGACAAATGCAGTCAAGAAATTAGAATTGATCCTGGGGTCTGGCCACAAGTCTTTGGACCTAGTTTCTGAGTCACAGCTTGGAAACAGTTGAGATGCCCACCCCATTATCATACGTAAAATTGCTGGTCATGAAAATTTTATACAGATATTTACAAGGATTGGCCTTGGGGTCTGGCATATTCCCTGCGATCTCATTTGGAGAATATTTTGCCATAATTGCTAAGATATCCTGGTGAGCGATACAGGCCCACTGGGCCTTTTGTTAATTGTTAATGGAGGCAGATTTATTTTATTCTGTGTACACTATACAAATACTAAACATTTGTTATTTGGTTTTGACATTTTAGTTTTTGAATATTTATCCAATGATGTTTTTAATTTTTAGCAAAATTTGAATGATGTACAAGTAGATTTTACAAAAGTATTTCCTGTTTAGATAAAAACTTATTCTTCTTGTACTAGTTGATCAAGCTCTGTATTTGTTGAACTGTTCTACTGGTCACACCTTAGTTTTTGTGTTTAAACCAGATGCCTTGTAACTCACAGACAGGTATCAAGGTAAACACAGTGGAATGATGATATCTACATTTCTCGGCTAAGTGAAAAATTTTTTTTAGTTTTAAGAAAAAATGGTATCTTTTAAAATTTAATTGAGCTGAGAATGGCTATATAAATACATGGCCAGTTGCTGATAGTCGCATAAGCTTGTCTTGAAGATACATACACATTTATATACAAAATGTACTAGATAACAGATCTTATAAAATAATCTGTGAATGGGCTTTTGTGATTAATTTGAGAAGGAAGCTGATAATTTCTAACATGTAAACTATTTATCCTGTACTATTCAACCCCACATTTATGTCAGTACCAATGGTATACCAGTACAATGAATCTTCCTGTAGATTGAAAGACATTCTTGTGGATTAAACTCAGGGGGTAGTGTTTGAACAGAAGATACTGTTTGGACCAAAGAGATTCATGGTTGTTTTCTTTTACAGAAGATTTTATGATGTTTATAAAAATTTATACTTATTTTGTCTTTTTTTTGAAAAGCATGTGAACAGTTTCAGATGAGAGGATTATTATGTTGTTTTCATACATTCTCTGGTGCTACTATGTCATTTTAGTGTACAGGTGACCAGTCTGTAAACACACATTCCTGGCGAGGTCAATGTGACAAGTCTGTAAACACACATCCTGGCGAGGTCCCTGTGACCAGTCTGTAAACACACATTCCTGCGAGGTCCGTGTGACCAGTCTGTGAACACACATTCCTGGTGAGGTCCGTGTGACCAGTTTGTAAACACACATTCCTGGCGAGGTCCGTGTGACCAGTTTGTAAACACACATTCCTGGTGAGGTCTGTGTGACTAGTTTATAAACACACATTCCTGGTGAGGTCTGTGTGACTAGTTTATAAACACACATTCCTGGTGAGGTCTGTGTGACCAGTTTATAAACACACATTCTTGGTGAGGTCTGTGTGACTAGTTTATATACACACATTCCTGGCGAGGTCCGTGTGACTAGTTTATTTTATTTTATTTTGAAAGTCACAGGGGTCAATTGTCTTAAAAGATCTTTTAACACATTTTTTATGATAACCAAAATGCCCAAGGTGATGATATTTGGCTAGTAGCATGCTGGGATGAAGGGCTACTAAATTTGTTCAAAGAAATGACCTTGAAAAAAGTTCAAGGTCACAGGGGTCAATTGTCTTGAAAGATCTTTAACAGCTTCTTCTGAATAACTAAGAGGCCCAGGGTGACGATATTTGGCCATTAACATGCTATGATGAAGGGCTACAAAGTTTGCTGATATGAATGAACTTGACAAATATTCAAAGTCACAGGGGTCAGAAATGTAAAAAACCATTTAACAACTTCTTCTGAATAACCAAAATGCCCAAGGTGATGATATTTGGCTAGTAGCATGCTGGGATGAAGGGCTTCTTAGTTTGTTGAAATAAATGACCTTGACAAGTTGTCAAGGTCACTGGGGTCAATTGTCTTAAAACGTCTTTAACAGCTTCTTCTGAATACCTTAGAGGTTTAGGATGATGATATTTGGCAAGTAATATGCTAGGAAATTTGTTGATATGAATGACCTTGACAAATATTCAAGGTCACAGGGGTCAAATATGTTTAAAACCATTAAACGACTTCTTCTGAATAACCAAAATGCCCAGGGTGATGATATTTTTCCAGTAGCATGCTGGAATGAAGGGCTACCATGTTTGTTAAAATGCCCATATTAAAGGTCAGAGGGTCAAATGTCTTGAAAACCTTTAAACATCTTCTGTTTAACTAAAAACGTCCACGCTGATGATATTTGGCCAGAAGGATGTTGGGATGAATGACTACCAAGTTTGTTCAAATGAATGACCTTTGCCCATATTCAAGGTCACAGGGGTCAAATATTTTAATATCTTTAAACGACTTCTTCTGAATAACTAAAGCAAACAGGGAGATATCTATTTGATGTGAATGACCTTAAAACACTTTCATGGTCACATCTGGTCCATAGTGCAGAAATCTTTTAAAGTCTTCTCAATAAACAAACGGTATAAGGTATTTGGCAAGTTGAATTCTGGGAGGAAGGGCTATGAAGTTTGTTCAACTTAATGTCCATGTTTGACTTTTAACGTCACAGGGGTCAAATGTGTTTCAATTGTTTAACAGGGCTTCTGAATGTCTTACATCAAGACACTGATATTTTGTCTGTAGCTTTGATTCAATACACTTAATACCAGGTGAGCGTTGTAGGCCTTTTGGCCTTTTGTATTCATGTGTGTTATGTAGAAATCCATCAGGATTACGCCAGTGGCTTCTATAGAGAATGGTTGCTTTACAATTATTAGCCTGTTGACAGATCAAGCAATCATGTTATTATCAACATGTCTTGCATACTATTTTGTCATAAATGCTTTAAACAAGCAATTCTTACTTGAAGTCACTGTTCTTGTCTGTGATATATAATCAATTGTTTTCCACGAATAACAAATACATTTACAATTTTCAAACAGTTGAAATTTTTTAGCTCACCTGTTGAAAAATCGGGATACATTGCTGTCAGTTGTTTTTCAACCGTTTATAAAACTTTGATGCACTGCTAGGTATTTTACAACAAAAGGCTCAGAGGGCCTGTATCGTTTACCGGGATATTAAAGCAGTCATAGCAAAATATTCTCTTTAAATGTTATACTGTCATACAAAAAAAATTCAATCGCAAACTTTATCAGCCTCCATACTAAGAAGCTACCAGCCAAATATGATGTCATGCCTTTTGTTCTTTGGAACAGGTCGTTTGGAGTGTTGTGGATTTTTGCGATCTCTAAAGTCAGTTAAGGTTAAACTTTGGTGAGCATTAGCCTAAGAATTCAAATATTATGACTCTTTGACTTTCAATTATTCAGAAGAAGTTGTTTTATAAGTTTGACATGTTTGGCTGGTGAATTTATAATGTATCACTCTGTACTCTGTTTTGTAGGTGGGGGTTGCCCATTTCTTTATCTGCCAGTACAATTCCTTTCTTTTTCCATCCCCCAGCAAACACTCACTTTAGTGCTGGTAGACAGTTGAGTAATTTTTGTCAGTGGGGATAGCCGATCACTTAATTACTCGTGCTATTATCTGCCATTGCTAACTTTACTATAAGGCTATGTAGTGGAAATCTTTACCATATCAAAGTTCTGACTCAAGGATAAAGTTTACAAGGGTAAGGCCAGACACTGGAGCTGTCTTTGTGTTTGTTTGTACCAAGCAAATGGATATATGATTATGATTTGGTTGGTTTTATTAGGTCACCTGAGACAAAGTCACAAGTGACATTTTGCCGTCATCGTGCGTCGTTCGTTGTTCAATAACCAAAAGGCCCATGCTACTGATATTGAGCCGGTAGCTTGCTTGGATAAAGGGCTACCAAGTTTGTTCGAATAAATGACCTTGACCCACTTTCAAGGTCACAGGGGTCAAATGTCTTGAAATCTTCAAACGACTTCTTCTCAATAACCAAAAGGCCCAGGGTAAATGAACTGATATTGGGCCTGTAGAATGCTTGGATGAAGGGGTACCAAGTTTGTTCAAATGAATGACCTTCACACATATACGAAGCCACAGGGGACATATATGTTCAAAGCTTAAACAACTTCTTCTGAATAACCAAAATGCCCAGGGAGATAATATCTGGCCAGTAGCATGCTTGGATGAAGGGATACCAAGTTTGTTCAAATGAATTACTTTTACTCATATTCAAGGTCACAGGGGCCAAATATGTTAAAATCTTTAAACGACTTCTGAATAACCAAAATGCCCAGGATGATAATATTTGGCCAGTAGCATGCTAGGATGAAGTGCTACCAAGGTTGTTCAAATAAATGACCTTCACTCATATTCGAGTTCACGGGGTCAAATATGTTAAAATCTTTGAACAACTTCTGAATTACCATGAGGCCCAAAAAATGATATTTGGATGAAAGTCTATCAAGTCATTTGAATGACCTTGAGCCACTTTCAAGGTCACATTTAGTCAGATATGTAAATGACCTCATCTCATGAAACAAAAGGTGAAGAATTGTGATATAAGGCTTTAAAGTTTGTTCAATGTTATAACCTTGTTCGAAAATCAAGGTCACATGGATAAAATAATTTAAAATCTTTCAACACGTTTTTAATGATTTATAGTCATTAATACTGATATAATGCTTGTAGTTTTATTTAAGATCAACGTAATAACTTTGTTCAGTTAGTGTGTAAATAAGGATTTCCACATCAGATCTTAATAATAAAATAAAGTTACCAGTATCTGATATAACTCAGGTGACCTTAAGACCCTTGGGCCTCTTGTTTTGTTTAACGTCCTAACAACAGCTAAGGTCATTTAAGGACGGACTCCCTTGTATACAAGATGTATGCGGATAGTGTATGTGTGTGTATTTTGGGAGGCTGCGATATATTCGTGTTTGTCTCCTTGTGATAGCGCAGAACCGATGCCGACTATAGTGCTACCTCACTGAAACATACTGCCGAAGACACCCATCAGGATGCCCCACTCGGTCACATTATACTGACAACGGGCGAACCAGTCGTCCCACTCCTAAATTGCTGAGCGCTTAGCCGGAGTAGAAACTACCGTTTTTTAAAAATAGAACCAAAAGCCTTCCTGACGGGGGCGAACGCTCAACAAATGGCCAAAAGTGAGGCATTGTCAAGGGAGACATAAGAAAGAAGAAGAGAGACGATAAGGTCCCAAATTTAGTTGCCTATTGCGATCATGCGATTTAGGGCATCACGTACAATTCTTAAGCCCTACCTGCAGGTGGGGATTTAAATGTTTCCAATTCACTGTGACCGTACGTCCTTGCACAGTCTAGGGAATGATAAATTATCTCCAGTCTAATTCTAGTTCAATATTTATTATTTCTCAACTTCCAGCTCGTTAAATCAATATCCATGTTTCTTTAGTTTTTTCTCTCCATTCTCATCACTCTAAGCATGTTCTCCTCTCTGAATGACATGTCACTGACTCTCCACTCCTTAAATGTGTTCTCTCTTACTCCTCTAAGCCTGTTCTTTTTCTAACTATCTGTCTAATGAAAAAAGAAATGATGAGCAACAACACCACCGGATCCGGTACAACGTTTAATAGTTGATTTACAATATGCGCTGTCATGTTTCGGCTTAATGGAGGCCATCTTCAGAGCACAGTTACATGATGTTTGCAATTATGGTACGATAACAGTAAGGGTCATGTGTCTAGAACAATATAACTGTGACGTCATCAAGTTGCAAAGAGTTACAGCATGGTAGGGTGAAAAAGTTAAGCCATTTTTCATTGGTGCATAATACTCTTAGTGCTAAATAATTTCAGAATGATTATAGATTATATCAAGGTATCATAGTATAAATGTAAATGTAAGAATTGTAGAATTGCAGTTTTATCAATGCTTAATATGATTAAAGGAACAGAAATGAGGAATTGTAAACATGAAATTGAATGTTTTGTTTCTTAAGGTGTGAAAGTTGTTATTTAAAGAATATTAAGATTGTATCCTGTGGATCATCGTCAAGAGTATCAAGTAGTATAGATGGTTGGTACAGTACAGTCTGTGTAAGATGTGTACGGAGGCTGGCAAAGATATGTTGTGTGACGTCCATACTGCAGAGTGTTAAATACATTCTCAAGGTTTATAATCATAAGTCTGTAAGGTTCATATCTGCTAAAACTTCTAATACGGGTAATTTAGTTGAAATGTTCTGTTATGGGTTGATAAATCACGGTCTGTGAGGTATACCTTCATCTTAGTAATTATATTAGAAATTTCCAAACCATCGGCAGCATGATTGTAGTAAGGCAACTGGGCAGGTAGACCTCAAATTGTTTTCATTCAAATTGTTATCTGTCTTTTGGTCACATCTCTATCTATCCATTCTACATAAAAACTGAGAAAGTACCTAACATGCAAATTAACTAAATAACATTTAAATTGGTCAACTATTTCAAAAGGTTGGGACATCAGATGGACAGCCATCAAGTGGTCCACCTGCCAATAAAGGTTCCAAAGCTTCAGTCTGTACTCTCAATTATATCTAATGATGCAAATCTCCCTTGCACTTTCACTACTCTAGAAAAAGGCACTAGACCTTTTGGTTTTTCAGAAGTCGTGAAAAAGACAATTGACCGTGAGCGTGAATATGAACAAACGTCATTCATTTGAACATGCTACTGCCCAAATATCATCATTCTGGGCCTTCTGGTTATTCAGAAGAAGTTGTTTAACTATTTGACCCCTGCGACCTCGAATATAAGTCAAGGTCATTCATTTGAACGAACTTTGTATCCCTTCATGTGAGTATGTAATAAGCCAAATATTATCATCCTGTGCCTTATTCAGAAGAAGTTTATATATTAGACCCATGTGACCTTGAGAATTGGCAAAAGTCATTCATATAATCAAACCTGATAGTCATTCCTCCTAGCATGATACTAGCCAAATACCATCACCTAAGGCATCTTGGTTTTTGAGAAGAAGTTGTTTAAAGTAGAAAGTTGATGCCGGACGGCCGACGGACGCCGCGCTTTGGCATAAGCTCACCAAAGAGTCTATCTTAATATCATGGTTGTCTTTATGCCAAGCAATTGTATATATTTGGTAATTTTGACCGTTTAAGTTATAACCCAGGAACTAAGTACAAGCACCTAGAGGTGTGGCCATACCCAGGGGTCAATGCTTCCCCCAGTATATCATGATTGGTTTTTTTTATGCCCATCAATCGTATGGTTAAAAGGTGAGGATCTTTCCAAATAACGCTACAGGGGGTGGGGGGTGGTAGGGGGCCGCGGTTGCCAAGTGATTAAGGCGTCTGACATTCTGCTTCATCTAGCCCTCCATCACTGGTTCGCGGGTTCGAGGCCTATGTCGGGCAGTCACCAGGTACTGGCTGTCTGTCGGTGGTTTTTCTCCGGAAACAACCAGCTTTCCTCAAGCACTATTTAGCGTATAAAGTTTGAAGATGTCAACAAAATCAATATACACACGCACTATCTTGCGTATCAAATTAAAAGATATCAACAAAACCAATATACACATGCACTTTCTGGCGTATCAAATTAAAAGATATCAACAAAACCAATATACACATGCACTATCTGGCATTTAAAGTTAAAAGATGTCAACAAAATCAATATACTCACGCACTGTCTGGCATTTAAAGTTAAAAGATGTCAACAAAATCAATATACTCACGAACTGTCTGGCATTTTAAGTTAAAAGAGGTCAACAAAATCAATATACTCACGCACTACTTGGCTATAAAGTTAAAAGATATCAACAAAATAATCCCTACGAATTCTGTCTTTGCTCCCTTGGAGAGATCTCGTTGTTTTCAACCACTGAGCTATGTAAGCCTGTAAATCAGAGTGTTGGCTTTGACCAGTCTTAGGGTATGAGGGCATACTGGTATTTATACCAGATGTATCTAACATTGATAGGACATCTCTATGGCCACGATCAACGACTACATCGCCGTCTTGCTCCAACCATGTGAGCTTGTGTATGTTTGTGTAATGCTTGCATCAATTTGGCTTCCAAAGAATGGTCTTACTGTGTCCGAACTATAGCTATCAAGTAGTCATATGATCATGAATTTAAGATAATTGCACTCTTTCCGGCAACCGTTAGCCATTCTCTAAAGCTTATGGTCAGCACTTTTTTAATACAAATACATCTACCGTCTATTAAAACAGTCACTTTGTCTCCAAAGAATGTTTCTGAGAATAACGTATTGTGTGAAATTATCTGTTCCCTACTCAAATGGTAAGGACCAAGGAACACTGGAACTATAGTTTTATTCAATACTTGTACTGCAAAATGTAAGGGTTTTGAAAACCAGGCAGGGATATGCCAAAAAGAGCAGAACACTTAATTCGATGTATTGGTTTCATCATAACCCAAAATAGCAAAAGAGCATTTCGTGTAATTTTTTATCTATACTGAAGAACAAAAGTAAAGTGACAAAGTATGAATTGATATTGAGAAACGGTTCTTTGACCAACCTGTTCAAGCTTTGCAGACAGTGTCATCCAGGAGACGAAAATGAGAGTTAAGGCTAATTGATTCTTTGATAATGACCTACTTTATAAGAAAGAAATCAAAGACTTTCTTCCTTATAGTATAACCTGTGTACAAGGGTTCAGTTCATTGCCAATAAGAAGAAATGAGAATACATGTGATGACATATAACTTCAAAATTAACTGATACCTGGCACGTTTTTGTAGAATTGTGCAATTGATTCCCTTTGGATTAATATTGCTGAATCAAAGACAACAATTTTTATGTAAACAGGACCTATAAAACGGGTCCTTGATTGTTACGATTCCAGATTCTCTTTTTTGATTTGGTTTGGTAAAGCATTGTTTAACGTCCTATCAACATCTGTGGTCATTTAAGGACGGTCATACCTGTGTGCATGATGCATGCGTATAGTGTATGCGTGTGTGTTTTGAGTGGCTGCGATATGTTCGTGTTTGTCTCCTTGTGATAGCGCGGTGCTGAAGTCGACTTTAAAGTGCTACCTCACTGAAACATACTGCCGAAGACACCCAGCAGGACTCCTCACCCGCTCACATTATACTGACAACGGGCGAAACAGTCGTCCCACTCCTTAAATGGCTGAGCGTTTGGCAGGAGTGGAAACTACCAGTTTTACAGACTTGGTATGGCCTCGGCAAGGGGACAGAACCCAAAGCCTTCCTCACAGAGACGAAAGATCAACTAAAGGCCAAAAGTTAGGCGTTGTCAAGGTAGACATTTGGAAGAAGAATGTTTTTTAGAAAGAAGAGAAAAGAGAAGATCCCAAATTTAGTCGCTCTTACGATCATGTAATTAGTGCAGCAGGTACAATTCTTTTGTGTCGATACACGTGTAGCACTTCGGAAAAAAACCAACTTCTTCATTTGAGCAATCAATGCCACTTTTAGTCAGAATATCCAAAAGCCATTTATAATATAGATTTTATTTTACATTTCTCGTACTTTTACATTTACGAGATTTTGCAAAGATTTGATAATGAGATGAATAGTAACAAATGAGTTTGAAATATCCCCTTAAAAGCAATGTCAAAACGAAAGTCTGATGATAAAATGTATAAGAACAAATTCTAAAAAGCGACAAGGATATAACATTTGATCCAATAAATCTGATCGGTAACAAAACTTTTATGAATCAAGCCAAGTGATGAAGCATATTTGAATATTCCAAAGATATGTCATGTTCTGGTAAATACTTTTTCCGTCTCCAAATATCAGGTAAAACTGGTAGGGGTGTCCCCATTTTGGGTACAGCTACACCTGTTTTCCGATTACATATCCATGACTTGTTGTATTTATAGAACCACGCGCCGGAAATATCAATTTGTTATCAAAATGAAATGATAATGATATCAATTTGGGAAAAGTGAACAAAAATTACAGGGATGGGTACTATGGTACGAAAACATCATCATTTCACTAACAAGTGTCCCAATTTGGGTGCATTGCTTTTTGTAGGACGCCAGGGAGGTGTGTTATGACCTCCTCTTTTTTGATACACTGGGTACTTTGTTGTGCAAAATGAACACTTTCCACCACTTTTTTGGACTGAATATTTGCGTACATATTTGAAATAACACTTCTACGTACTACGGAAATTTTCGGTATGCAAGAATAGTAAGA
>JAULCA010445492.1:0-10479 GCA_032360845.1 Crassadoma gigantea | reverse complement strand
AAAAGAAATTGATGAGAATGAATACTTTCTGAAAAAAGGGGAGATTACTCAAACTTTAAAAGGGAGTATCCGGTATCCGGTATGCGAGACGTAAACTCTGATAGACTTGTGTTTTTCGGGGTGGGGGTGACTTTCAACTTATCTGCCTTTATGTTTTATGTCGAGTTCCGTTGTCATCAGATCTTGCCGGTTGCCTTATGAGTTTGGGATTCGAAAACAACGTTTAAAGTCATGTAAAATCTTGTGGATTTGGATATTTCAGGAATACAGTATGCCGGATCACAACACATGAGGTGATATGCGATGCCAACTGTACGTGATAATTCACCCAGGGAGGGCTAGAATATCCATCTTTGTATACATAAAAACCTCAAATAGGATTAATTATCGCTTGTCAGAAACTTTTGATATGAAAGTAATGGAGGTATTTAAACTCTTATAGATGTGTTATGTCGGTAAGCTTTGCACTATTAAATGATCATTATGCTAATCTTTCAACTCCTCAAGTTACCCAAGCAATGTGATCAAGTTGTTACTTTAAAAAAAAACCATCGATGTCTTGTGGTTTTAAAGATTGACAAGGTCACTAAACGTCAACCTCTGTGGATTTAATGTGTATTTTTAGTTGAAATAAGTCATAATTGCAAGTCATCCTCGGGTCAAAATGGCGGAGCAGCTTACGATATCCGAGATGTTCTGTAATTTATGGCGTATGATTAACACACCAATTAAGATCTATGTGTATTGACAATAATTGGTTGCGTGACACCTTGCCTCACGTGAGACTGAAAGCTGTTTGTGACGTCACTAAGGTTGTCAGTCAACAAGAAACATAACAAACAGATGTACAACGAAAGCAATTCAGAATCAAACACGATTCGTGATTTATTTATTCCATATCAAATTTCATTATTCAATATCTATCTTAATGGAATTTAAATTAAGTCGAACCTTGTTGTATATAAAAATATACTCGACATTGCATCCTTTTAAATATGATGACGTGTTTTTATGCAAACGAATTAATCTGCTGTTTGATATTTTTAGATTGAGCTTATTTACATTTTGATGATTCATTTTGGCTTTAAATAAGAACGTGTCATATTTCATTAAGATTTTTAAAGATTCTTAACAAAAACATCGTCTTTGATTCCCATCCAGAATAATATATGATCCGGTATATTTCCAGATTTTGTTTAGTCACACAAGTTGACTAGTAAATCTAAACAAGAGGCCGAATGGGCTTGTATCGCGCACCTGCTATTTAATTTCAGGTAAGCTAAATATCACGACACTACACGTTATTGACCGTAAATGACGATGACCGTAGATGACGATGATCGTAGATGACGATGATCGTAGATAACGATGATCGTAGATGACGATGATCGTAGATGGGATATTTTATTACTCTACAACCGAGGATTGTTCCTTGAAAATTTTAACTTATTTCAATCATCACAGTAACTTTCAAAATTGATCTAGGTCACGAATTTGGACCCTAATGTTTTAGCCCCTTATCCCAAGCCTCTTTGTTTTCAGCAGAAACTTATTAAAGGTTTAATACATTTGGCTCATTGACCTTGAAAGTGTGTTAAGTAAAACAATAACATATCTCTATCAAAGCAGGCTATTTGCTACTATTTCATCACCATAAGCTGCTTGGCTTCCCAGAACAAGTCGTTTTATGTTTTAAAACAAATACGTGAAGGTCATTCATTAAAACAGCAAATGTATTAATCATATCGTAAAGACTCCAGGTAATTTAAAGGAAATTATTTTTAAGTTTTAACACATTTGGCCTCTCTGACCTGTAAAAATGGTCAAAAGAAGGGTCTTTCGTTTAAACAACAAACTTGATAGTCCTTCATCCAAACATTCTACGGGCCAAATAAAATGATCATATGACTCTAGGTTTTTCGGAAGAAGTTGTTTTGAAATCCCAACACGCTTGACCTTGAAAATAGACCATTCATTCGTTTGAACAGAGTTTATAAACTTTCATCCACGCATGACCCTTGGACTTTTTGTTGTTAAGAAGAACTTATTCAAACGGGCCCAACTTGGCCCCGGTTGTGGGACAGAAATGCAAAATGACCCATGTGACCTTGATATCTGTAAAAAAGACTGCACAAATGAATCACAAACTTCACGATCTGCAGTTTGAAACCTTTCATTCCAGCAGGCCATAGCCAAGTTACTAAACTTTATACCTCTAACAGGACATTCAAATTTAGATTGCTGAGTACAGTGGAAACGGTAGATATTAAACATACCACAGCGTCGATACACAATGACAAGTTCTCAAAATGGACACAAAAAGCAGCAACAATAAGAACTAAGGACATAAAAACCGAAATGGCCATGTTATCTACCCTTTTTCAACAATATTACTTGCTGTTCTGGACAAACAAGTGATAATGAAGGAAACCCTACCACCTGATAATGACGAGACACGCAATAGTATCGTCATCCTCCCACTTTCGTCTTCAAAACAGATATAAAAACATTGATTTTTTGACGTTTATATTGCTTGTGATACCTGTGGAATGTACTAGCGAAACAGTGATCATATCAACAAGCTATTATTAGACGCAGCGAGCTATAACCGACTACAACTATCAATATTAATGGGGTCTACCATTACACACAAACAATGGCCACCCCACTGTGACGTGTTTTCTACACAAGACAACAAAACAAACATTTGTTAAGAGTACGACATTGTAAAAACGCCCAAAGAATCTTACTAGAAACGCTCCTTGATAATGTTGTAGTAATTTGAAAGAGAATAGCTGCAGGGATTGTTTCTGCTATGAAATAACATGGATGCAATTATCATAATGATCTATACGAAGCGACGGCAGGAGAGCGCTTCATATGCGGGGTAATATAAATATACCACAAGTCATAGAATGACACAGCATTTTATTTTAATGATCAGCGCGCACTTTACAGAAGTTGAGGTCATTATCCTTGGAGCAGGAAACGTTTACTGATCTTCGCTGGTCAATTACTGGACAATGGTGTTCTGACCATTGCATATAGTCACGTAAGTCGTTGACAGTGCTAGGCTGTCCTATTACACAATGACGTAAAGAGATACATCTAGGAAAACGATTTACATGGTTTAGTTACTTATTGTAGTTTAAAGTGACTTCCTGTTTATCGATTGCTTATAGTGACCCCTGGTTTGCCATATGTTCATATTGAAGTCTTCTTTCCTGTTACAGTATTTTATGACAAGTGTTTTTGCAGTTTAAATTTGAATTGTTGAATTGGACAGGATCAAGGATTCTGGTTCTCCATATATACCATATGCATGTTTAAGTCGCTTGAGCAACTTACCATGTTGAGTGACATCAAATTTAAGATACAACCAGTAGCAACAGAAGTGCTGAACACATATTGTTCAGGGCCAAGGCCTTACAATGAAAAACTCTCTGAAAGACAATTTCCGTGGAGTCGTTAAGACAGTTATTAGTTTATTGGTTTTCATGTAGAAAACTATCATCTTACTTTCTTTTAAGAGTTTTAAGCAAGAAGACATATTCGATTAAGACTGGGATTTCTTTGTTTCGTTCTTGACTTCCAAAGGCTTTTTCACCAGTTAGAGAACGATGGTATTTCTGAAGCAGGCTGCACCACCGGACAAGCAGCCAATTGCTGCTGAAGGATCTTATGTAAGGGATGAAACTTTTAACATTAGCTGTTTCCACAGATACGTTGGGTTGGACGACTCAAGTTTACGATCATTGATAAGATTTTGTTTGTTTGTTTGTGTTTTAGGTCCTATAAAAGCTATGGTAATTTCAGGACGTACCAGGTTTTGGTGGTGGAGGAAAGCCGGAGTTCCCGGAGAAAACCACCGGCCTACGGCAAGTACCTGGCGACTGCCCCACGTAGGCCTCAAACCCACGACCCAGAGGTGGAGGGCTAATGGTAGCAGAATGTCAGACGCCTTAACCACTTGGTCACCGCGGCCACGCTATGGATAAGAACAATTGTAATGATATGGCAAAGAAACTGTTCAACTTCTAATAAAAATTAAAAAAATGTTTAAGATGTTTATGGCGGACACCATCAAATACTTCAGCCGACGTATATCTGTCAAAGAGATCGTAATTTTCTCATATTTGTTTTTTTACTCTTACTTTTGTTATGAAAATGGCCTGAAATTCTATTTCCTAAAAATAATTTCTGACTGATGACCCTGTGAAAATGTTATGGTTTTAACCATATTCTTCTATCCATATTATCTAATCTATACGGAAATATCTTTTCCCTTTGGACATTGCTCTTTGTGCTTTTGGTAATTGGTAGTCAGCTCGGACCGTCGCTATTACTGCCATACTTTACTTTGTGTCTCTTCTTCCTTGGGTATCAAATAGAATACCAACTCGCCGTTTTCTGACTGGTGGATTGGAGATCATTCTATGTAGCAGATGAAATCATTGTCCCCTATCACTTAACACATCTAGAAAAGGAAAATTATCTCAGGATAGAATCAAATAGATCAAGTTCTATGGAAAAAATAATACTCTGCATTACGTGATATGGTCACAGGGTAGCTATAGTAACAGGCTGAGCCTGACCATGACCTTCCATTAGATCTGAGAACCTGCGATAGTCTGCGTCAGTCATTCATCCAAACCAACATTCTTGTAACTCACTGAAATCATGTGAAACAGTCAGTAGGTCAAGTGTAATTATTGAGAACGGTTTTCAGCTCTTAGTCTCTCAAAAGCTCTTCGAGAAAATGTGTTTTTTGTTAAAATTAATTTTATCACCGGAATAAGGAGATTGGAATGAGAACAGAGTCTGAGATTGAGCATGATAATAACTTAATGAAAACAGGCCCAGATCTTCGGTCCTTGATGGTCTAGTAAGGGAGCTCAATCGTAAAACATGATACAGTTATGAAAACCGTTCTTCATCTTGGACGGGGGTTGCCTTATCATTCACAGTCTGAAATGTACGTTGACAGCATCCACGGAATATTCCATATGCACATCAACAATGTAATCTCATCTTCGATCTGCACGTGAAGAATGTAGAATATAACGAATCCAACATGTACAATCTCACGAATAACGTTAGACTCAACTGAGGTGCCCTACTAGGTTTCTATTTTTGGTAAATGCCGATGTAAGGTGATGTATATATAATTACGAAACGACACTGAAGTGTACCAGACGTTGGTGGAGACGACTTTTGGACAAAATTTCCTGTCATTGATATTGGTAATAGTTCGGAAAAATCACTAATGTCTTAGGAAATGTGTTCAGATCTCTCGTACAGTACTGGGACGGAATCGAGCCAGAGAGGTCATTTAAAAAAAAAATTATACTGAACTCTTTTGGTTCGCTCCATTTTGTTTAGATTTCAAACTTGTGGTTAAAGCTGTATGATATTTCAGCTTCTTTAAAGTTAATTTGATTGGTCTATGACTTGGAGGTTTTGACAAAATCTCATCAAAGCAATATTGACGGATTAATGCTGATCCAAATTAAAAGTTAAAGCTTACAGTGAAATTTCGTTAACAGGTCAGTATGTTATTTAATGAAAAAAGAGAGTGTCGGATACAAAGATTATCCACTTAATTACTGAGATAGTTACTGGAAAACCAATTATACGGATTATAGAAACGTCCGGAATAACGAAAATCTAATTGTACCACAAAATATAAATAATATCATTTTCTCCATTTCAGGTCAGTGTGGTATCAAAAGACGAACCACAGATGAATTATTGATCTTCTCCGAAATCGATCAATAACGTAACGTTCCAGCAAAGCGTACCATTGACCGCTGTATACTGCGGTCCGACCGGAAGTGCGTCATCACTAGTTGCCGTAGCCGTGGAAGGACGATACATTCGGTTTGTATATTGGCTATAAATCAGAGAGGTAAATGATACAAGCCAGTATTGTTTACACCGTTGCAGGAGGCACAGTTACTGATATATATCGTTACCTTTATTCATAGGTATCTACAGGTATTCAAAAGTAAACCTCAGAAACACATCCCTCACAGCTGTCTCTGAGAGCGTGCTTGTCCCCTGCGTGGAATTGTTTCCTTGTTCAATTGTTACAAAAGTCACAAAAGAAAAGAATGCTGCTAAAAGACACTTGCCCACCTTCCCCACATCGATGTCTATTTAGGTATGATACTTTCTTAGGGAGTGAAAACAGACTTAGATTGATGCATTGGGAGTGCAAATAGTTTCAAAGGGCATCGCATTTGCAAGGTTGTGAATAGAGATCTACATTTAAACCCGATGTATCTTTGTATGTCAGTTACAAGCCAGCAGCGTCCTTGTTAAGTGGAGCTTGCTTTGACCTTTGGGAACGATTCAAACTTGAATGATAAATGGCGTTATTGACTCGCGGAAGTTGACTGTAGCCTTCCTACAGCTTGTCACCCTATATTCTGGCTGTCCACGAGAACATAAAGCGTTTCGTGTGCCCAGATACGTCCTCTTTCACATTTGGTTAAATTTCAGTTCTTCGGATATGAAGGAAATCTTTGTTTTCATGTTTCTCGTGTAGCTGACTATTTTCACCCCGTTAGACTCACGAACATTGAAGAATATTGAAGTAGACATTTTTGAATTCAATTTTAAATTTGGGCGTGTCTGTAGTGTCAGATTGGACTTGGAGATATGAATAGTGATTTGATGGTGCTTATTTGTATTAACGGTTGTGATAGTGGACGTAGGTAAATGATACGGACAGGTAAACTTACCTGGGTTTTGTATAGGTATATGTTTACAGGTATAAACACACATCTATATACATACCTGAAATACACAGGTGCTCTGTGGTAACTGTGCATGTATACAAACACAACGATATACATATACATACAGCCACAGGTATGTTCAGGTGTATCTGTATACCCAGGTACACACACAGGTGAGGTTTGGGCTGAGCTCTCTCTGATCACAAGTTTATAACACTATACCACGGACTCACCGAGAAGACGGACTCTCTCTCTACCATGGCGGCAACAAAGGTGATTTGAAATAATTATTTCTACATTTTTCTGCTAACGCATATTCGTTGTAGGTAGGCTGAGCTGAGACTTGATGTCAGCAGCGAACCTATATGTTTGTGATCGATCAGCGTCAACTGACCAAGTCTGGCTTTGAAGCTGAGCGTTCAGTTATAAGGTTGAGGGCAGTGTAGCGTGTATGTTTGAGACTCCGTGGGCTCTGTGGTGTGGGAACGGACGGGTGAACTATCTATTTAGGCAGCACAACTTCCAATACTAGCAATGTTTGTTGACATCCAATTTATTCTCGATGACAAATGTGATTTTTGATTTATTGGAAGTACTGTTTCCAAGTGGTGAGTTAAACGCGTATCATATTTGTGTTTGGTATTCGTTATTTATGCATTTTATTTATTTAACGTTTCAAAATTTATTCAAATGTCTTTTATATTGATTTTACACTGTATAATGATGTAACACATTTAAAAATACAATTTGAAATATAGAATAATAGGTAAGGCTCCTAAATTTTCGTTGGAATCCTTTTTTTGTAACATTGTTTTTGGAACAAGCTTTTGAAAACTGAAGTCTTCGAAAGCTTGTTCCAAAAAATTGTCAAAAACGAGTGCTTTGTAATGGTGACTGTTTAATGTTTAAGACATGTAAGATACTGACGTGCGGTAATTATAGATACCGGCTTATATTTCATACTGTCACAATGACCGTTTACAAAAAAACATTGTTTGAGACAGGCTGAACAAAATCGTTTGGAATTCAAGAAGAAACTAGATACCGAATGTATGGCATTGTTAAGAAGCCATACACGAGAGGCTGTTTAAAAATTTTGACTTCGCGTCTTCATAATTCGATTTATCATTGCTACTTTTGTAAGATTAATTTCATGTTACATATATCAGATATGTCTTACGAATCCTTTATATTACCGTCGTATACTAGAAACCTGGCGAGGAATGTCTTTACCATAGATAGAATCCTAAAGAAGCGGTGTATATATATATATAAATGTAATTGTATTTGACAGATCAATGACTCGTATCGAACTCTGTGTATTGACTAATCTTAAAATATTCTATGTCGATAGATTTGGCCCAGCGCTACTGGAGTCGTTAAGTCTGTTATCAAATTTCATCTAACTATTCCAAATATATTTTCTTTGTTTCAGGAACTTGAAATGTATAAAGACAATGGCAAGTTCGCCAAACAGTTCTAGGAGTCACAGCTACACGACAATAGACAACAGAGGTACAGCTAGTCCAAACGCATCCATCCAAGGAGACGTTTTGTCCCGATTCAACGAAAGTTACCACGAATCAAAAGCAAACCAGATCTTTCGACTTTTACAAGATCAAGAGAATTTAAACAAAGTGTATACGTCAAAGCCAAGTCGCGGAAAATTAGCGAAGGACGAGGAAGACGAAATCGACGATAGTTTAAGCGAGGATTCTTTGAAAGAAACTGAAAAACGGCTTTCAGTCCGGCTCTCGTTACATAGACAAAAGGGCGGAAGGTCGAAGTCTTCTGTGGGATTTTATCACAATGCAGAGGATATAAGTTCCGACGAAGACAACGAAAAAACTGACGAAATGGCAGACCAAGAACGTCCGATAAACACACGGGTCAATAGGCCGAAATCAAGCTACGTAAGACGAACGACGATGTGTCAGAGTTACGGGGATGACGACGATGATCCACGACCCCAGGTTCGGCCAATGTCGCGTTGCGGGGTTCGAAGCGGGGACCCTCGGAGTCGTCGAATGGTACTTAAGGAAACCAACTACAATCACCAACAGGAAGTTCCTTCGAGGAATCAAGTAGATGCGGATCTCGACAAAGATTCTGTGGACGGAACAAAGAACTATGATAAATACGCAAACACACGCTATGCGCCTACGACTGGTATCATACGGCAGAGATCACGAATCAGAGGATTTTGTGACAGCAGTATGGCGACCGATATGTCTGTCTCGTCGTCAAGTACTGACAATATAAACACTAATAATAACTGCCAAATTCAGGAGGAGACGACGGTTCTCTCAATAGACCCCCCGGAATCGGCACGAGAATCTTCACCTTTACAGAAACACCGGAGGCAGCAACTGAAATCTGCACGGTCGAATAGACCGACATCTGAAAACGTGTTCTTAGTACGACAGCGGACGGAGTCCCGCCTCTCAAGGGGGTCCCATACGACCACATCAAGGCCCAAATCGGACAAAACTTTAGTGAATGCGTCAGGGAATACTAAATCTCTCTTGTCTATTGACACCAGTCCAACCCAGGGCCAAATACCATCAAAGACTTACCAGACACAGCAAGTCCCTCTAAACACACTCACGCAACCACAGCGGCTTCAACGCGACAGTTACGAGCGGAAACCGCAATCGAGACCTGTCTCGCGTAGGGCTTCTCTCCGAGCTGAAGGTTCGGTGCCCGTTAGGAGTTCAACAAAAAACATGTCTGTGTATGGGGGAAGAGCACAGGCTATTGGACTAATGAAGCTACCCCCTCTGGACCCGGCCGTGAGTCAACGAGCCGAGCGAGCGCTAGTCATCCCTACCGGAGAAACGTGTGCTTAGGTAACTATGGAAACTGCCACGTACTTCCTTATTTAAACTTATCTGGGGACTTATGGAGCTACTTCCGGCTTGAGATAAAAGTTTGGTGGTGTACCACATACTTTAAAGACAATTTCTTTGGAGACGTAAAAAACTCCCGGATCGATGAGTAAGGAGATTCCATAATATTTCCATCGAATTGATAAGTGAATAAGTTATACATGTATATGCCTCATGGTTATTATTTTCAAATCCTTTTCTGCTGTTCCATTTATTAAGTCGCCGAGGATATATTTCTTTAAAACTTGAAATGGATTGATTGTTCTCCGTTAGTATTGCTTCTGATGACGTCAAACTTTAACTGTCAACATTCATTGTCTTGACAATAAAGGCGATATTCACGAGGTGTATGTATATAAATATATACATGACTTAAAGGTGTGCAATTATCATGTCTACTTCGATGAAAGAAGTCTCAGAGGATTTGTCGATTTTTGTTTCACTGACCCAAATAAAATGGGAAAAGAATGGATTGTTGAACCAAGGTTGATAAATACAGGTACGTTCGTGGACGCTGTTCCGTTATATTTACTTTTAATGGTGCGAAAATAATAATGTATGAACATATGTTTTTGTCTTTGAGATGAAAAGAGTAAATAATAAAAATTGGAATCAAGAAATACATTATTTGATTCTCATCATTACTCGTTCGCTGAGTTTCAAAGCAGCCGACGGTGAAGTTGTATCTGTTATGATTAAGATGTGTTAGACGGAGGCAGATTCTAAAACGGCAGGCGATACCTGTACAGGTCTAACAGAAACAATTCTTTGCTTTAAATTTCTTTTGTTATGATTGAAATTTAAATACTTGTTATAAAACATGTTTCCTGATTAAACATTTTAAGAAA
>JAULCA010445481.1:0-10480 GCA_032360845.1 Crassadoma gigantea | reverse complement strand
AACATACAAGGTGTTCACTGAAAATGCCAGATTAATTGTTTGAGCAAAAAGAGCAAATGCAGTCATAGAGCAACGCATGTTGCCGTTTTTTGCGAGCCTGGACGACCAGAAGGACGAAAGGTTTTGAAGCCTTCATAAAGCAAAGAATCAATTCACTCTCATTTTCCCGTACTTTCCGTACATGTGTTGCTATAACAAAGCGACCCTTAAAAAATAAAAGGGTAATAAGACAAGGTATGCCGAACGCTTTTTCTGCTGCATCGATGACACCCGCCATGCACATCTCAATTGAATCCAAGAAATAAAACGTCCTCACTTCTTCGAGGACAAGAGCAGTGATAACAAATGCTGTCTAATGAGCATAAACCAAAACATCGACCTTTTTTTCACACAAACAAACAGCATTTTTCCTTGTCAGATCCTAATCCATAGTTTTCATCAAAACACTGAGAGAGTGCAGAAGGAATAAGTGATGCTCGCTCTTAATACAATCTTAGTCAATCCAAATGTGAAAAAATAAGATTTAATACTCTACAATACATTATTATTTTTAATAAATATTCAATGTAAGACATTTGTGTAAAAATCTCAAGATGTCATGACCTATAAAATAGCCAGCTATACGGTGAGGTGTGTATAAGTGCACATACTTGATTTGTGTATCTCTGTGGTCACGCATGCGCAATGAACTGTTTACCACACCACCTGAGAACGACTTCTATGAAATGTTATTTCTCCATAACAAAATTGACATAATTCCATGCCATGCAACTGCACAATGATATACAATATTCAGTTATGAATTAACGCTTTTCTAGTTTTTATTTCCCTAGGTTCGGAAAATGCTATATGACAAAGTTTGTTATCATTGTTAAGCTAGATGACAAATGTGAGTGCTCGGCAATTAAAATGTCTTAACGGCATTTCAAAGTAGTGCTAAATACATATATATTTACGAGGGAAAATATCCTAATCTAGTCATAACGTTGAGTGTGACTGATCACGGTATCTCATCTAGAAAAATCTTACATTAACTCCTGTTGTTCTGTTACGACTTTCATTCACGTACGATATTTATCATTTAATACGAAAACATTTTTTTGGAAAAAAAGAAGAACATAAAATTTTGTAAAAAAAACTAAAATGACAATTTTCTTTTTGTAAAAGATTTTGTGTAAAAACTAAGAAAATACCTAAAATTTGGAAATAGTTTGATTTTCTTAGCAGAAACGCAGATATTATTTTTGTCTTTGGTAAATTTCCAACTAGATGGTTGGTGTTTTTGTCCTCTGATATCTGATGTTTCTGTTCATTGTGTGTTCTCGCGCATGCACGAGCTGTTGTAATACATTACGTATTACAATATGGTAGAATGCTAATGGGGTGATATTGACAACATTAAACTGTGTACCATCTATCTTTATATCGTTTGTTTTCTATATAGTCTGTGTTGTCTTCTTACACTTTGACCTTTTAAGTGAGATTAATGGCATCTACTTCCTGTAACTGAGCGAGATCGGGATGCTTCGGCCCAATGTTAAGATTCTGAAACAAAAACTACTACTCGCTATAGTCTACAAGTATCCCGTCGAGCGCATCGAATATAAATGACCTCCTAACCTCTAAAGTAACGTTTGGATGATTCCGTGTTAACAATGTAGTCCGCCCTTACAAGGAAGGAAACATATTTTCAAAGTGTAGATTGTATTCTATTTACAATATTAGGTATCTATAATACATCAACAGAATAAATACATCAACAAACCAGAATTATAGATGTGCAAATGTAGCACTTGCAATAGCAAGCGGATTTATACATCACTGTGTAAAAAAATGTCGCGTAAAGATGCCAGACTAATTGGACCAGATTCAAAAGTCTAGAACTGGGTATCATGAGGTATATCCCTTTCGGAGGTGCGAGTAGTCAATTTCAATGGCCCGTTATTGGCCCCAATATCCATGGACAGTCTTCATGTGTCCTCAGCTGTTACGAGAAGGTAAGATCCGAAACAAACCAAACAAAGTGGAAACAGCTGAAACAAATTTGGTGACTATACAGAAGTATTAATTATTTTGAAAACCTCATAAAGCATACAGATGACATCCAACGAGCGAAGATAGATTATGATTTATATATTTATTTGAGTATTTGAGTAAGTATACTCTCAAGTGTTAGTAACGACGTTTGAGAAGAAGATCCTTTTGGGGTATTGAACTAATTTTTGTTCAAAGTCATTGTCCTTTGATACAGAACAGACAATTGCAGACCAATCTAATACTGGTAATGCACGTAAGCGCTATACGACAATCTGTGTACATTCCAATTTAGAATTATACAACTATAACTCTCCAGAGAATGCAGTTTAAATACGCCTTTGTAAGATGTTCATTGATTAATTTCGACACTAAGGCATATCTCGATTTCTTAAAAACATATTTAGCGCTCTCGCCTTTCACCAAGGTGGCCGGGGTTCGATCCCCGATCGGACGACAAATGTATGGGGTCACCTGATCGACTGCATGGGTTTTCTCCGGGTACTCCGGTTTCCTTCCACACAAGACCCCCGCGTGCTTACATCTGTGCCAACACAAGTGATTAATATAAGTTAAAATAACTTGTTTCATAATTGCAAAATAAAGAAAGTTTATATTTATACGAATCAACGGGGCTGCTACAGCTAATACCGGAAAGATATCTCTAAAATTATTTTTACGAAGTCGAAATTGTAGCAACGTTACACTCATCACACATGACTCATACCTTTTATTTCACAACTGAGTTTCGTAGATTTATTAAGAGTCAATGAAGGTCAGATTGAAGTATATGAAAACAAAGTTATATAGCCATATACAGATACATCATAACGAGGCAGATGGTTCGTTTTTCTTATAATAACAATGTAAAACATACTCATTTAGACTTTCTACATTTTCTGTCTCACATTGTGAAATACTATGAAACATGATTTGGCGCAAACCTACTTGAATTTCAAGAACGTGATCAGAACGCCACGTTTACTACCTTTTGAAAGGCCAACCGTATAAGCTATCTTTGAAACACTTTAGCGATCATCATCTTTAATGATTGCTTTCACAGCAGCAATGTTCTTCTCTGATGCTACAACATCTGTCCTGCCTGGCCGTGTGTCTTCTTTGATGTTAACTTAACCATTCTTGAATTTGTTCACCAGCCTGAAAACAGTTCTGAATGCGACGGCAGAGATGCCCTTTATGCTGTACAAATCTGGGTGTATCTGTATTGGCGGGATATGTAAAGCACATCGTGCTTTTATATAGAAGCGTATTCATACCATTTAGCTTAAACAACTTGTTCTATTCCTGTCGGATGATGTCAATGTTGTGCACGTGCATCGTGTCTTTACATGCTTTTCTAGTCCGCCAACACGCTTAACCATTTTTTTAATATTTTGTACGGGATCTTTGGGGTGACACCGAGCGTCACTGACGTCACAACGATACACACCAAAGGGTAAAATGTTTGTGATAACAGAACGGAACCAAGTGAAAGAAGCACTGTAAAGACGCTATTTGGAACAATCCATATTTTCTGTCAACTCATTGATAAGAAGTTAAATATTAAACTTGAAGATACCAATCGCTTTTCGATCGTGGTCATTTATCATTCATCGTCGCAAACCAAGTGTTCGCTTCGTATACACTCCACTTGCCCTTGGCGGATATAGCCGTGTTACCAAGCCTTCAAATTTTCGTGCGTTGCTAATCGCTCGCATTCAATGAAATCGCGTTTTACACATAACGATGCTGACGAAGGTAAACAGTAATGATGATGCCCTGTACGTCATCACATTGCCGTTTGTGTTAGTGTTTTGACCTCCATATTAATGACATTACAATATGGAAACAATCCAAAGGCAGCACACACATTGTCGCACGATCTTTGGGGAAACTTCTGGAGTGTTAAATCAGTTGGTAGAAATCCTTGACTACGTGCCACGTGTAAATGATGACCTGGAAAAATATGTGTGCTGCCTTTGTATTGTTTCCATTATGTACTGTCATTACTATACTCTGCCTCGATATACACGTAACGCCCATTCTGGATGGTTAAAAGGTTTATGAAAGAAGAGCGATAACTCGGTATATCCGCTAGGTGGCAGTGGAGGAAATTATGAAAACACGGCTATATCTGCCAAGTGTAAGTGGAGTGTATACGACGCGAACACTTGGCTAGCGATGATGTTATCGTTGGGAATTATTGCTTTTTACAGTAACAGCTACCAAAATAAGACACAGGTATTAAACAGGCGAAGTGACATACCAGAGAATGAGTGAGGTTTTCTCACCACCTCCTGTTACATATGATGTTGTTGATTTTATCTATTCATTATTTTGATAATTATTCATTTTACTTTAATTAATTTTTTAATTCATTGTTAATTTATGTTTTTATTTTATTTCCATTGTATTTTATTCATTCATCGTTATCGTTTTGATTTAATTTAATTTGTTGTTATTGCATTTAATTTATATTAATTTGCTTTTATAATGTTTTTTTAAATTTTATTCCAAAGTGCTATTATTGTTTTCCATTTTATCTCATTATTTATCTGATAAATGTATATACAATACAAACAATTAAAAATACTTCCCTGAAGAAAACCTTGACCAAGAACAGCCCTCGCTGGAAATGAGGTATCTTGGATGATAGAAGGCGCAATGGAAAAATAGCTAGGGTTAGGGCTAGGGGTTTAGGGTTAGAGGTTAGGGTTAGAGGTTAGGGTTAGAGGTTAGGGTTAGATGTTAGGGTTATATGTTTATGTTATATCGGTTTATTAACAAGTACGGTTTATAAACAAGTACAACCATTCATAATCATTTTATCCATTAGCACCTATTTTTTATATTTTAGTCACATTATTCACATTATATTATAATTGTTAAATTTTTCTTACATTATATTTTATAATGTTTAATAATTTAGTTTAATAATTTAATAACATTGCCGATGGTAATGATTAAAATTGATGTTACCTTTCATCTTATATAGTTAATTTGTGTCTCATTATTTGAACCCATAGTAACCACATTGTCGCTAAAAAGAATCCGAAGCCATTTTTTTCCTTTCATGATATTTTATTATACATATCTCAATTACAAAAAGAATTGACATATACAATACAACCCCTGTTCTCACAATGTTTAACAAAACATACACATGGTTGTTTATATATTTCATAGCGACAGTTTGAACGCTTCATATGTGAATATTTATGATATTTTGGTAAAAATGTCGACCAATGCTCTCCATTAGAGAATTGTCATATGTATGGTCTCGTGATCCAACGACAGAATAAGTTGTTTAAGGTCAAGGTCAACTGGTCAGACCTGACCTGGTCACCACACAAAGCAAACGTCCATACATTCACGCTGATCAATGCTTAGACCTTACCAGACGGTCGACAAACTGACCAACATCCTCGGTATCCAGGGGCTACGCTTACTTTCGATCTCTACACTCCTGGAATATGTCATGGCAAAATTGAAGGCAGGAACATTTGGTCTCAGATAAAATTTGACCATTTGTGAAAAAATTAAATTAACAACATTTGGTAAAATATATATTGTACTGTTTTGGCTAAAATTGTTCTGGTGAAATTCAAAAGTAGTTAAACAGTGTATCGGCCAAAAACGAATATTGCTTTTAAGTTGTAAATTGTGTCACACTGACATAAAACGTTGACGAATGACGCAAAATGTAGTATTTTTCTATCAGTATGCGTCAAAGTTGTCACAGTTATTTCCCTTACACCGTGCCGTTCAAAATGTCCATATCAGCTTCTGCATGAAAATCTGGTTTATCAAAAGTACATTCATTGATTGGTAAATGGTATAATGGTCCGTCGCAGTGTCGTAAACCCGATAAATTGATTAAGCATATTTAACTTGTAGTATATGAAGTTTTTTTTCTCGAACGGGGCTTCACTTCCTCAACCAGACCAATATTGAAACGGGTGCCTAGGGTGAACACCGCCAGAAAGATAAATTAGGTAGGGAAAGTAAACAGGAAAAATAAAAAACGTAAAATATCCTAATTGTTTCAATAGAGGCAGCAATTCGATTATTGTCTCCTTCTATGTCATTGAAGAATGCAATATTTTATCAAAAATGCTGAAAATAATTATTTTCAATCAAATTTTACTCATTTATATAAATATTGCCAAGTCTCAGTCGAGGGCAATGTGACGTTGATGGATTGTGGACGTGACATCATTGTATTGATGAAGTGACGTCATACAATTGTTATGAGTAGGGGACCCCCGCTGTCTCCTGTCTCAACCCCCCTATGATAAAACTAAAAGCTTATAAAATATATTACCTGTAATTGAGCGAGGTCGGGTTATCTCATTCAAGGGGTAAGATTCTGTAACAAAATCCCAACCGAGGCGTAAGTCGAGGTTGGGATGTTACAGAATGTTAGCCCGAGACTGAGATAACGTGATCTTGCTCAGTTACTGGTAAATGTAATTTTTTTTCTCGCACCTTTTAATTCGAAAAAAAAATCAATTTTGCTAAAACTACAAGTATCTCGTCTGGGGTCCCAAATGATAGTGATCTCTTCACTACTTAAGCTACGTTTGAATGCTTCTGTGTAAAAATGTAATCCGTTCTTACATAGATGACAACGTATTTTACAATGTAGATTATATTTTATCTACAACATCAAATATCTAACAACTTCAAAACTATAATATAACAGTAAAACAGAACATTTATAATGCAGATCGTTTATTACGAGCAGTCAACGCGCGGATGAATACATCGAAGTGTGAAAATTCCGCCAAATCACACGTACAGGTACAAGACAGATCGGACGAGAAAGAAAAATCTAGCATGGGGTATGACATTGAATATCTCTGTCTGAGGTGCGAGAAATAGAGGATCTAACACGGGTGTTCATGTAATATTGAATTTATCAAACGAGTATATTTATTTCATATGAAACGAGTCTTTGGCGAGTTTTGTATGAAATTAATATACGAGTTTAATAAATTTAATATAACCTGAACACGAGTGTTAGATTCTATTTATTATATAACTCCAGAAACATGCCTACATTAACTTTGTAACGTATACAATGTCTTTATCTCCAGAAACATTTCAACTCGGGCGGTATGCATTTCTCTACAGATAATGCGATTTCATATATTTATTGTGACGTTATAAATGTACGTGTGCTATATCATTTTTATAGAACGGCAATATTGCACCGGAATAGGGCCATGTTATAAATTTAAAAAAAATATAACACCGGTAAAGCACGGATACACATGACCAGGGTAAGAACAAAACGAGTCTGTACCTACAGCTCAAGCGTGCTACTGTTCAATCAATCACATTCGTCACAATCGGTTTACAATTTTATGCAACGTAACCAGGGTAGCGTCAGAAATTTTGTCAGTGATTACATGCGCCCTGGATAGTACATTAAGTTAGAAAATACTTAAACTCATATATTCAGTAAGAAAGTGTGGGGAAAAATAATCCATCACTTCGGTATGACGCAGACAGATAAATCTTTACCCTCGGGATAAGAACAAAATCCTGAACTGAAGAATGATTTCTACTGGTTGTGAGATATATTTGCCTACATTACACAAAAGTGATAGATCCTTATTATCGCATTACCTTGGAAAATGCAATCTATTTTTTCCATCATTTCATTTCATTTCTGTGATAGTCGTATCCTTTATATCCTAATATTTCCTTCATTCTGCTACATCAATGTCACTAAAATGTAACCAAAGACCAAACGGGATATTAAGCGGTGAAAATCAATAGAAGTGGTTTGTCTTCTGCAGCATAACAAGAGAAATCGCGTAGGCTTCAAAATGTCTTAAATGTTAAGTGAAAGACTTATTTATTGTGACACGATTTCAACAAATCATTACTTTTTGTAATTTGGACTGAACAGCTGGATTTTGTATATCGAAAATAAAATAAAATGTTTGCATTCATATTAATTTTTTTTTCCATGTTCCACCAAAGAAATAACAGAAGAGAAGCTATCAAAGCATAATTAAAAAGGTAAAATACGACGGTTCGGGACAAGACTCCTTTGGTAAGCAAGATTTAGGTTGGAAATTATGGTCGAGCTATTTTGAAAAAAGACTTACTAATTCAAGTCTTCAAAAAGATATATCAGTTTAGAAATTTGGTTTGGTTTGATTTTGTTTATCAACCTATCAAGAACAACTAAGGCTTTTGATAGCAAGAATCTGATACCGACTTTATAGTGCTATCTCACTGAAATACCATGCCGAAGGCACCCATCACAGCATTCCGCCCGGTCACATTATACTGACAGCGGGTGAACCTGTTGTGGTCATTACCCTTAATGCTAAACGTTAAACAGGGAATAATAACTACCATTTTCAGGACTTTGAAATGTCCCAGCCTGGGGACAGAACCCAATGCCTTCCTCGCATCGGCGAACACTTAACATAGAACCCAGAAGCGCGGCATTGTCAAGCAAGGCGATGGGAACTAAAACGTAGTTAGAAGTAGAAAGAAAGATAGAGAGGGAGAGAATGTATATAGGCTTCGCCTGTTATTCAATCTAATTGACTACAATCTTGTCGATAAAATTTGATGAAATGAAGAAAGAAAGATAAAGATCCCAAATATTACAATGGTAGGAGCAGATATATTTTGGTCGCTTTGTGTCGTCAAGTTGAGGACAAAAACAATCCCCAAATCTCTAGGGGGTTCCAACATTAGTCGCCACCTACGCTAAATGCTGTGGTTAACAACAAGTTTTTTATTTTCAATCCCCGACCTATAAGGGTAAAATTGGAAAACAAAATAAATCAAAGTTCTACTTTGTACACATACAAGGTATGTATTAACAATATCGCACCGTTTCAAAACCGACTGGTCTCGAGCACAGGTACTAGTGGACATGAGTGTGTTTTTAATCATTATTCCATTAAAATGTTACGTAACATTGTATTGTTATCACATGCTTAATTTCAAAACTGCAACCCAACTAATAGCCTTATAAATACAGTATTTATAAGGCTATTAGTTGGGTTGCAGTTTTGAAATTAAGCATGTGATTACTATACATTGTTTTATTCGTCTGTTACGTAACATTTTAATGGAATAATGATAAAAAATCACACTCATGTCCACAAGTACCTGTGGTCTCGGGCCAGGGCTGTGTTAGCGATTTGTATTGTTTACCTGTTCAACGATGCACATGTATTTCATATGTCGTTCGATCTAGGACCTTTTGCTGTATTGAATAGACTACGGGTAGGGTGTGGATCTAGCCTGTTCTCCTGTTCAGGGCAGTATTGGGTCATTCAGTATATGAGTGACATGGACACAATTTTGTCACATCTTTGTACAGGTAACCTTAGATATTGCACAATGTGGTAGAGATTGACAAAGGGACCAATCAGTCTAGAAACGTTGTGTATCCAGTAAATAGAGGGTATCTAACAGTGTCTTCAGCAGTACCAAATATCTTTTACTTACCATACTCTTAGATAAATGAGTTTAAAAAAAATCCTTCAATGTACTAAAAGACTTAAATTTCATCACTTTGACATTCCTCTCCTGCGTTAATGCCCCCTTACCGCCATCTGTTAAACCATATTTTATGCAACAAGAGTCGTTACTTACTAAGGATCATATTTGCGAAAACTAGTCACAATTCCCCAGCAGTTCCGGACAAGTAGTTTCTAAATAAAAAGTTAGCCTCAGACAGACGCCGTCAGGGGCCAAGAGGTTAAGGCGTATGACACTCTGCTACTTCTAGCCCTCCACTACTGGGTCTAAAATGTACGTGGGGCAGTCGCCAGCTACAGGCCGTAGGTCGGTAGTTGTTTTTCTACGGGAACTCCGGATCTCTTCCACCACCAAAACCCCAGCTGGTTCTTAAATGACCATAGCTGTTAATAGGGCGTAAAACACAACCAACCCCAAACAGACAAACAGCGAACACAGTACAATGTAGGCTTATATTCTAAGTATAAATAAACCACGAGTCTACATTGAAAATACAATATTTAATTTAGTTTCTGGAAAATGTATTGACGGTCGCACAAGTTAGAATCAATCGTAAATCCATATGTGGTATATTTATCTTCCCGTGTTTTCTACAGCAGTGATGGTATTTTTTTCCGATTGCTGGCCGAAACTGCAACAAATATTGATAATCAAAAAGTTACCGAGAATGTGTTTATGGAAATAGTTTTTCCAGGTAATAACCTATGTCCGAGTATATGAAAGCCGAATAAGGAAATTAACAGCGAAGATTATGTTTAGATATTCCACGTGCTATTTCACGATCAAATAAACTAATTCGGATAAAATTCTTGGGATAAACTAGCATAATACATTTAAATCGAAAGGCAGTATACTGTATAACGTATCAAAACAATTTTATTCTTTTGTTCTCGGTATTAAATCATCAAGGTAGCACTAAATAGTT
>JAULCA010445470.1:0-10480 GCA_032360845.1 Crassadoma gigantea | reverse complement strand
TAATAGCTCCGTCTGATCTTAGGCTGTATTCTGTCGTTCGAAGGAGTTTTCGAGACTAATGTCTTTCTTTAGTTTTGAAACCCCATGTGACATTCGCAGGTTTCATAATATAATAAGATGCTTAAGTTGTCATTACATAAGGTATAGGTCAGTGACTAATTCATCAGTTTTCATTAAAGGGAATGTATCTATATTTCACTAATACAATCAGCACTTTTACAATTCATAATAACACCATCATAATAATATTTATAACTGTCATATTCCATATACGGACGGACATTTCTTAAGCCCCCTACTTCAGAACCGCTAAGTGTTGCCCCCTACTAGTTGTTACACTTTATCATGTACTGGTTGACTCCTGTAACTATAATCCTTTTTAAGACCACATTAGTCACTGAATACAATAACCAGAACGCTAAACTCCCCCACCCAATACACTCTTCTTTGCCAACTTAATGTGTGCCTTCCTTCTTGTTAGCCACTATCAATTAGAATTTTGCCCCTTCCCCCTCCTCTATGCGTTCCTATCCATACCATTTTACCCCATATTGTAGACTTATTACCCATTGGCCCATATCCCTTATCCGCTACCTGGTATCCCTTATCATGTATCTAATTGTTATTTCCCCTTGCTATCAGTTTCATACTTGTAGGATTAAGGTAAAAATGTAAGGGCTGCTTAGGCTACATTATTTCGGTGTTCTGTGAACGACGTCTTTTCGTTTGTATTTTGAATAGCTGTAAGAATCCTTAGCCTTTTATTTAGTATAATTGACCCCTGTTCCTTAAAAATTGGTTTGATGTCATGTGATAAAACATTGTAGCATTCCTTGCCTACAAGGTATTGACCAAAATATTGTATCCCCTTAGACCAAAGATGATCGGGAACAAATTTGTTTAAATATTAAAACATTGGACCTCTTGATTATTAGCTCAGTTGATCTGAAAGACTATAACAAAATATTTAATTGCTAGTTTAATGAAATTAATACATATATGTTACGGATGGTTCCAGGGTCTGGCCACACCCTTATTGACTTAATATCTTGATCACATGACATAGATCCTTGTAGCATATTCGTATCCAAATCATCATGTTGAGCAATTGTATATACATGTCTTGTTTATAGGGTGGTGATCTCAAATGTTTTCATGTTATGACAGCGGCACAAGTTCCTACGACCTTAAGCCTTGTAGCGTGGTAGTGTTCAAATCATCATACTTAATACCTTCTATGTACAGACCAAGGCATTATGTCCCTAAGGTGTTGCAAGATGCAATGTCTTGGTATTTGTCCATTATACAAAGGATAAAAAAAGTATGTAATAAGTGTTTATTATAAAGTGCTTAAAATGCATCGGCTGCTGTTTCGGTCAACCTTAAAACATATCTTATAAGATAGGACAATTAAGATATATATATATATTAAACTGTCCTTTAATTTATCAAAAAATTAATTACTTACAAGTGATATCAATAGAATGTACCAAATTTTTGATGATTGATTTTCGAATCTTGTAGCGTGATTTTGTTCAAATCATCATACTCAATACGTTCTAATGACCAAGAGATTAAGTCCAGAATGGTACATCCAGATCCAGTGTCTTTGTATTTGTCCGTTATATCCCGGATATAAAATTAAAAAGTAAGTGCTATAAAAATGTTGTATATAGAAAAGAAAAAAACCAAATGGCACAAGGTGATGATATTTCACCAGTAATAAATAACCTGACCGGCAATGAAGTTCTTAATTGTTAAAGATATTGAACACTATTAAGTACCTTCTTCTGATTTTTAGATGGATTAAGTATTATACAATTTCACCCATAGCAATGCTATTTGGTCAGTAGGTACCTGGGATAAGTTTACTCAAATAAAAAGCCTGTATCTGCTTTCACGGAAACAAGTGTCAAATATGTAAAATTCTTTAAATGACTTCTTTTGAATAACGAATAGACCGTTGATGATTGCATTTTACAAGTAGCATGGAAATTTCGATGCTTTTTGTGGTTTCTGAGCCAAATATTGTGATTGGAATTGGAGAAAACATTCTTTTATGCTCAAGTGTTTAGGTCAGACATTCCACATGAGAGATTTATAAAACAACTCGGCTGCTTGTTTGACCGACCTTTGAACCCTCCGTTATGAGATAGGACACTTAAGACATATAAGTATATTAAACTGCTCTTTAATTATCAGGAAATCAATAACTTAAAAGCAAATGAGTGATATTAATAACTATGACAAATACAAAAATATTTAATGATTGATTTTCGAAACTTGTTTTAATAAGTACAATATCCATGGGTTGACATCCGTCTGGTGAGTTTGTGCACCAGTAGTTTATTATATAGCAATATATTTATTGCGACCAAACAAAATAATCCAACTCCCGTTCATAAATGAGTATACCAACTCCCGTTCATAAATGAGGAAATTACCATATATAATTGGTCTTAGTATGAGCTACATGGAAGTTTGAATACTCATATTTTCTAATAGCTCCGTCTGATCTTAGGCTGTATTCTGTCGTTCGAAGGAGTTTTCGAGACTAATGTCTTTCTTTAGTTTTGTAACCTCATGTGACATTCGCAGGTTTCATAATATAATAAGATGCTTAAGTTGTCATTACATAAGGTATAGGTCAGTAACTAATTCATCAGTTTTCATTAAAGGGAATGTATCTATATTTCACTAATACAATCAGCACTTTAACAATTCATAATAACACCATCATAATAATATTTATAACTGTCATATTCCATATACAGACGGACATTTCTTAAGACTATTATTTATTCTACAGTTGATCGCTATTTCACGTTGCAAATCTAAACAAGGACCAATACTAGAAGTTCCTATCTAGGCAAAAACATTAGTAGTGGTTGTGTTGTTCTAATCCCCATTATTTAAGAACACTTGTTAAGAAACAAAAACGAAATAAGTTTTAAAAACTTGCCGGGTTGCATCCGTTTAAAATGCATGAATAGTCCACAACGGTTGGGATTCGAACATAACACTATCGATTTATTTTTTTGTTTTTAAGTGAACCTTTTGTTCTCTTTTCAATACATAATATTTTCTTTAAAGGGATACTAGAACTATGTATTTGCACTGCTGCAACCAGTTAGCTACATTATTAGTCTAATGACTGTTTAAAACGTCTCGCTCATTTCGCTGATACCATTTTCAGTTCCTCGGTCGCAGGAAACACTTGACGCCACTTTTCGGTTGTAAAAATGTGTTTTCTTGTACTTCACAAGTTTGTCCGGGGACATATTCAAAGTCAAAGTTCTGCATGATCTTGGCAATGATGATTTTCATTTCTATCTGTTGATTAAAGGATTAAAACAATTAATAACACAACGTTCAGAAGTATCTAACCAGAAAATGTATACATGTATTTTTTTCTGATTATGATAGCTTCTTTGATTAATTGCTTGATTGTTTATTGTTTCCTTTTTATTATTTTGATATTGTCTCCAGAGTTTTGGAGTTAGCATGATCTGTTGATGCCGTTGTATTGTACTTGGTGGCAGATGTTTTGCATGTATTTCTGGTTCAATTGGTGTTGCTCATTTTCTGTATCCCCTTTTGATCAGTCGTCTAGGTTAGCGTATGTAATATCTTTATCCAGGTATGTGTACCTTAATACATAAACAACGCTGTGTCATTTTTATAGGTGGATTGCTTTATTTTATGTTGTCATACGTGAAGGAGGTGTGAAATTTCAACACAAAGCGTAAAAGACACATTTAACACAGTTAAGGTTAAGTAGTGTTTTGATTACTGTCAAAACATTGATGAACTCTCATTTGTTACTCCATTTAATTTACTACATGCATGTACTTCATTCAAATCTCTGCGTATAAGTAACAGTTTAACATTGCAATAATAAGTAACATGCATTGAAGAGGATTAAAATCTGTATAAAATATTGCTGTCGGATATCAAATGTTTATACGATATACCTTGATTATCTTGTTTATTTTTTCATTCCGTAACATTGATCAACGGCACTTTTCTGTTGTACGATCACACAACTTTAAAATCAGTTTACTTTATGATATGAAATTGACAAATTTGCGATTCCATAGCATATTGATTGGTTGACTTTCCATCACTTGCTTAAAATTCGGGAAAATGACGGTATGTAGATTGTTGGTGTCGACTTTGCAATCTTTTAGTTTATAAACAAAAAACATCACAATTGAACTTACAATTGGCTACCATCGTGAACGATTGTATTGGATACAATATCCAATATGTATAATATAACGTTTGATTATGGTGTTAAAAGCAAAGTTGGTGATAATTGCATATAATTAATATGTATCTTTCTTTTCAAACAAATTTTAACACATTGTAAAATTCTTATATAATGAATTAAATGCATCTTACAAAAACAAAATACATACCTCTGAAAATTTTTTCCCTATGCATGAATGGGGTCCGCCTGAAAATGGTGTGTAAGCATATTTGCTGATTCTGAAATATAAATCAAAAACTGTCATGGTAAGGTATTCGGTCAAATGTTGAAAATAACAGCCTTTTAACCCGAGTCTTTTAAATGTTTAGCGTACAGGTTGGCATTAATTTTTTAGAAATCGTGCGTACATATAGGCATTAACATTTCACATTCAAGACTGGTTCAGCAACTGGTCTTACAAAAATCACGATGCCATTGCCGAACCGCTAAAACTTATTATTTTTGTCTTATCAGTGTGACTGCGTTCGTGGTCCCAGAAAAGATTCATATTTGTTGCACGACAATAAAATCAGCCTGTGTCATATGACAAAAAGACATTAAATAGAGAACTAACCATCAATTACAAACAAATTTTGTACCTCTCTGAACTGTCGTTGTTGAATCGCTCCGGCAAGAAATCCAAAGGGTTTCTTATATTTTGCTCTGACCTGGATGTCGCGTAGAAACTTACCTGTAAGAATAATTCAAAATTACACACTCGAACTAGAACATTTCTTTCATAAAAACCCAAAATATTATTAATCTTCCGATTAACATACCCACAGAATTTTTTGTTTTAATGTGTTTTTCTTGAAAAATATGCGAACAATTCTTAGAAAGTGCGATATTCTTATTTGTCTTACATGACTCTCATCGGCACATGTACATGAGATGAACCCTATCAGTTGTTAGACATGATAGAACCACTAGCTAGAAAATCACAAAGGTTTGTCATAATACCAATATTGTTCAATACTATCAGTGCCGAAAGAGGGCAGGGAGGGTTATTTGAAAGCTACAATTAGGTCACTTAAAATACTAAGATGCACAGCGTTATGGTTGCTTTTTAATGACGATTCATCGTCAGAGGATCCGTTTAAATACACGTAGCGCTACTTCTCCGCCATATACTGGTATGTTATCTATGGGGCACAATTTTTTTCAGTAAATCCCGCACATTGTTGTATAAGTGGCCAAACCTGACATAGCAGTTTAAACTTCAGTCGTTTGCTTGCGCGACAGCCCTACACCGATTCCGTTACGAAACGACGTCATCATTCAGGTAAACGCAAAGATATGGCTTTGGCTTACTGCCGACGACTTTGTAGCCCAGGGTAACCTATTTTGTTGCCAGGTGCATCATGTTTAATACAAGTTGATGGGAGGAAAAACAATTGTTGTGGCGCCGAGGAGATTTGTTACTGTCGCATACACTAACATGACCATTTTTGTTGCGGTATTTGCGGTTATAATCTAATCTAATAAGTTGTCATCTATTGACTTTTGACTGAAATTATGCAAAGATATACTCACTACCATGTCAGTTCCGGCCGGGATATGGTGACCGCCAAGCCTGTAGTTAGTGGTGGTCTCTCGAAAGGAGAACTTAGCGACAGGATAAAGCCGGAGTGTTTCCTTCAACACCATATCTAGGTAGGGTAACTTCTCAAGCTCATTCAGGGTGATCACAGACACTGCGCCAACATTTTCATCAATTTCCTTTTGTAGCCTAACAAAGAAGCATCATAAATATTTGGTTATTTATAACTTCTTTCATTCATTTATTTATCAAGACAGCTTGATCAAATTCAAAAGTTCGAAAAGGCAATATTATCAATCTTAAACGACTTTTTTCTAGTAATATTTCTTTAATTTAATATCTTATGGAATTTATTGTGTGTCTATTACAGTAGCCTTAAAGTATCTCTTTTTAGTCCCCAACCGGGAACCGGGGGAGCTATAGTTTTGCGTTGTGTCCTTCCGTTCGTTCTTCCGCGTTCCTGTCCGGGCTCTATCCCCTACACTACTTGTCACTGGAACTTCATACTTGATAAATGGGTTCACCTTTGTAAGGCAGTGTGTCATGTATCAAAAGTAGGTCATTCTGATCTATATTTTGACATTTGACCTACAACAAAAAGATTGTCCGGGTTCTATCTCCTACCCTTCTGTTTACTGGAACTTCATACTTGGTGTATTGGTTCACCTTTGTAGGGTGGTGTGCCATTTATCAAAAGTAGGCTACTTTGACCCACATTTTGACCTTTGACCTACCCCAAAGAAAAGGTGTGTCCGGGCTATATCTCCTACACTACAGATTATTATGAATTTATCATCTGTGCATTCTTGGCATACAATTTCACATCCGATGGGGAACTGTAATTCAACGAATTGTTTTGTATATGTTTAAATAAAAGTTAAGTGGTCTGATCTTGTAACTCACTTTTTGAAACATTCTTGATTCTTTGCAAGTAGGAAAATCATAAAACTCATGGTGATTGCGGTTGTTTCCTGTCCTGTGTGATATAATAAAGAATGCAAAACAACTGTTAGTTTGGGGACTTGAAGGATAATGTAATTATTTCAACTACTCTTTACTCTATTTTATTTCAAATAGCAATCCTTTACGCTTTAAAAAGCTGTCATATACATGATTTAAAAGCAACGTAGACAAAAACTGTTTGTTACGTTAATTTCTTAATTTGATTAAGCATTACAGTATACTTACCTGCCACAAGAAATGTCAGAAAATTGTCCAACAATAATTCGTCCGTAATTTTTGATGGGTGCTTTTCTGTAATAATACATTATACATAAATTTATACAATATTTTCTTTCCTTTCTTTATGTGTTATCATAACCTACTATCTTAAGTCGTGTCTGTCTTGCATGTTTACTTGTAAACAAGTTAATATTGTTGTTACATGTGTATCACTACCATCTAACGATCAAGTTTAGGTCAAATTTCTGAAACTTAACACAATTTATTGTGTGCATCAAAAATTACTGACGTTGGCGAAATAAGTATTTGAAGAAGGACATTTCTCATATAGTTGTCCATAATTATAATAAACTAGACGATCACGTCTTTGTTCTAATTACAATAAAGCTACAAAGATCAGCAAGGTCGGCGGCATGTGCCTGACCGTATCCCCTTACAATGATATATGATTAGGAACAGTAATCTTGACCTTTAACTCATAATCTTTAAACCCTTTAATGCACATCTTAATTTCACAGTGTATCATCATGTTAATGTTACATAGGTAATTATTTTTTAATGCTTCCGCTAGGAGTCGAACCCAGGACTTCTTGCTTACTAGTCTTACGCTCTTCCGAATGAGCTTATAAGAAATTCTCCCTAGCCGAGACGTTGGGGAAAAAACAGTCTTTTGGATTCCGAGACAAGAACAGTAACCTACTACTAAATATTAATTTGATAGACAATGCCTTCCCCCAATACTTTTGTACATCTAATACAGTTAAATTGATGTGAATGAAATGAAATTATATACTTGAGAAGTACCTTTTATTTCCATTATGTATTCCAAGAGATCGTGGGGAACATAGTCACCGTTACGTTTCGCTACTTTTCTATCTGTCATCATTTGTTCGGCGCTTTGCCTGATATATTTAATAGCTTTTCGAACATTCCGGCGAAATCTCCATTTGAACGGATTTATCTGAAAGAATATACGTAACATTTTTCATGATAAATGGTAGAATACAAGTATAACAGCGATAGCTACATGTTCTTATGGCCCTTTATCGCAATAACATCAATCTTTTTTAAAGCCAAGTCATTTCCATAATCTATACCGTACTACTGTGAGATTGTAGTCCATAGTGTATCTTATATTCAAGAGGACAGAAACATCTTATTCATTTTTGTTCATAATTGACGAATGAATACGATATTTCTGCAAAAAAGGTATATCTCTCAAATTATGAAAGTTTTTAATGTTTTTCAAAACTCTTTACAAAACAGAATCCTTAAATTGCATGTTGAAAAGGAGTTTTAACACTTATGAGAAATGAGAATAGTAAATATTGCTTTGAAAATGACGATCTTGCAGTGTTTATCACCAACAAATATGCTTTACAACAGAAGAAGGTAGATGGTTAATATATTACATTGTGAAAAACACGTCAAAGTGTTAACAAAGAAAGACAATTTGGGAAATCCAAGCCGAAGCGAAAAATGCAAGACTAAATTAAACGAAAGGGAGAGAACTGTGTTTATTTAAGCTTTATACGTACAGCTACCAGAGGGTTTGACAAAAGCGTCGCAAATCCTATTAATGCTGTCTTCACTGTCTTGACAAAGGGGTGGTTCTCATCAGTTAGAGGTCCCAGATCTATACTGAATGCTACCTGAAAAAAGGATTATTATGACTTATATAAATTATTTGCGAGTTTCAAAATAAACCTTTAATTGACAACTTTAAAACAATAAATTGGCAGGCGTTTAATTGATAGACATAGAATACCCTTAGTGTGGTCAATTTTTCCCGTATTGAACATATTAATGCCACAATTTTAACCAATGTGCCAGATAAGTATGCATTTTTTTTAATACAATACAAAATAGTGTACATGTAAAATACAATGAGTTCTTCTCGTACTCCGAACCTAGGATTTTGAAATATCGTCATGATTGTATACCTACCCCTTATACATAAACATTTTTCAATTCTTTACAACAGTAAAGAAATCATCATGTGTTATGTCAGTTTTATATGACACTTTTCGTTGGTTAATAACTATGTTTTGTTGGATATAAATACATGCATGCGCGTTAACGTTACTGTATTAATTTTCGAAAACAAACATGCACGGGCACCACTCTTCGAAAAGGCTTCCCCTTATTGCATATTTAAACGCATGAGCCAATTACGACTTGCCTTGAACACATTGGCTTTGCCGAGTGAGGATACATGCTTGCATGCACACAGTTAAGAAAAAGTAATAATTCAGGTAGAAGATGCTTAACTTTCATATTCAAAAACAAATATTTTACATAAAATTATAAAATACACCACTCCCAGACCAACCTTATACAACAGATGCATCGTCAGTTTGTTAAACGTATCCAGCATGTGTATCTCTGTCTTGCCGTCCGCTTTGGTTTCCAGGTACTCTGCGAAACGATCAGCAAACTCGTTGAATTCAGATGCTAACTGTCGAATGTTGCTGAAAGAGGTTAAACAAGTTATATATTTGTCATGTAATTTCCATGAATGATTTCTTGTTTTGAAATGAAGACAAATTTGTAAAAGAAATGTTTACTTTCGAAAAAAAAACTAACGTAACATACACGACCTTATTGTCTTATTCTGTATAAAATATGTTGAATTGTATTTCGTTTTCAAACTGTGACTATTTTTACAAGTTGAACATCACTTGACCACAAGCAGGGTTTTTAGGAAAGTAATTGAGTTCTATCTATAAAACAGAACACAGCATAGCTTCTCAAATATAGTTGTAATCATTCATGTTTGACTACCATTTGCTCTTAGCAAAAGGTGATTTTTGAGTAAGGAAAGGAAATATCATACGCTCCCTTGGCATAATCAACTTATAATAAGCTAAAACTACCATTTAACTTTCCGGTAAATTAAAGGTTGTAAATGGCGCATAGATTTGGTGTCATACTACGTTACGTTTCAAACGTTGCAATATTCAATATTTTAATTGTTTTTGCTCGACATTATAAATATATATATCAATTTCAACAGATGTTATTGACTTGTTATATGTCAATCGGATTGGACATCAGGCTAGGCATATTTAAGTCCTTTCCAAACTTGTTTATAAACATAACATTTTGTCATAGCAATCCAATCAAACAATGCATGGGAGATTACGCCAAATTAGCTCGTAAAATAAAAAAATCAACTATTATTACATCTTTTTTTAAATCATGTATATTTATTGACGACTCATCCTAGATAAAATCCAAGGGATACAGGCCCAGACATATACTTAAGGTTAAAACATAAATATAAATGTATTGACTATTTCAACGTATGACACGAAATACCCTAGTAACAGAACATTAGCACAACTCTCACTCTTTGTAGTGTAGGTAAAACACTCCTTTCCAACATCAAATCATTTTCAGATATCAGCTGCATGTTCGGTTCGGTCTGATGAATTGCGTTTAACAATGCTATCTATTTTTTTCAGTGCTCTTTTCTGAATATATGCACTGACTTAAAACAAAGT
>JAULCA010445459.1:0-10481 GCA_032360845.1 Crassadoma gigantea | reverse complement strand
GAATTTATATAGGCTTGCCTGTTATTCAATCCATTTGACTATTACATCTGTCAATAAAATTTGTTGAAATGAAATGAGGTTAATGTATCAGTAACACACTCAAAAAGTTTGTATGAAATGCACACTTGTTTCAGGATCTACAGTGGATAATGAACAACTATGAAATATTGCACAGTTTTTGGTGAAGAATGTAATATAGAAAGCTGTTGATAAAATAAAACATGAAAAAGGGAAAAATGATGAAGGTCTTGACCAGGGAGTAGATTATATTGTAGGATTGACCATTGGGCAGTCAATCAACGCCATCCGTGAAGGTCAAAGTTCAAAAACTGATAATAAGATGGAGGGATTGGCTGGAAAATTTGAGGAGGAAGTAGACGACATTGTAGGACTGACCATTGGATGGTCAATCACGGCTATACGCGGAGGTCAAAGTTCACCAACATACCATAAGATGGAGGTAATGGTTGGACCTAACAAAACCTTGTCTACTGTAACACCGAAAGTAACAACTGGCAAAACAGGAAAAAACCTAGAGTTTAAAGGTCAAACCAAGTGTTTGGGAAAAGGACAACCAGCCTAATATTATTACATCTGACCCCGTTAAAGGTAAAATCTATTTCTATCTCATGTATGCATTATTTACTTCTTTAGCTTAATCAAAGCAAGAATTTTCTTAAAAAGACGTAAGACATCTAGTTGAAAAATAATTAAAATGAATTTGTTTATATCCTAATGAAAAATAGCATTGCTATAGTTAAATGTAAAATGTTCGAATTGTATTTCTTTTTTGTCTTAATTCTTAAAGGTCAAACCAACCATAGACAGAACTCAAGAAAGGGCCAATACTACAACCGAAGCGCAGATGAGCAAGGCCTTAAGCTCCCAAAAACAGAATGTACTGAAATGATTGTTGGTTGGGCTCCTCCAATGACCTTAGCTGTTAATAGGACGTTAAACAAAATAATCAAAATAAAACCAAAGGCTCCTCAAGGTAAGTTACCACCTGGCATTTATCGATAAACATTTCATTTATTAGACTGTTGATCAATGTTTTAACATTCTAACAGAAATCAAAAACTATAATGTGTAAGATTTCCGAATAAACATCTAGCACTATCACCACCATATGTAATTTCATAGAAAAGGTTGTTTAATTGGCCAAGTGGGCCTGTATTCCTCGTCTGTTTCTTTCCTGACATGAAGCTGACATATAGGTAATTTCAGACCAAATTTGGTAACTAGAACACAAGACATTTTATCATCACTTCACTGCTTTTTAAGAAAGATAATGTTGTTTGAAATTTCAAAACTTTATTTCCACGTTGACCTTTGACTCCGGCTAGAACTTTAAGTTGACCTTTGACCTTATTACGGTAATAAAGAAAACGATTCACAACTGGTTTAAAAAATATACCCAAGTATCGGTATCACGAGTCTAGACCAAATGCTTCTTAGGATATCGTTGTTTGCAGTTTTAAACATATATGACCTTGAAACTTGGTAAAGGTCATTTAAATGAGGAAACTTTATAGTTCTCCCTTCCAGGTACATACTGGCCGAATTTTATGACGCATATGGAACTTGAGAAGATTGTTAAAGTTTTTAACCCATGTTGACATTTGACCCCCCGACTAGCACTTAAAGTTGGCCTTTGACCTCATTCCTGTACTTAAGAAAAATATTCTCACTGCCAGTTTACATAATATGCTCAATTATCATGGCTATAATCCAAATGGTTTTTATAATATTGTTGCTGAAAGTTTTAAAACATATTCGACCCCTGCGACCTTGAAAGTATGTCAAGGCATTTTAATATGGAAACTTTATAGCACTCTATCCTAGCTATAGGTACCTACAGGCAAATACCATGACCCTGGGCCATATGGAACTTGGGATAAATTTTGTTAAAGCTTTTAACCCATGTTGACGTTTGACCTCTGACTAGCATTTAAAGTTGACCTTTGATCTCATTACTGTAATTCAGAAATGATTTTCACTGCTGGTTTACATAACATACTCAAGCATCATGACTCTAGTCCAACTGGTTCTTAGGATATCGTTGTTTTAAGTTTTTCTCAAATTTGACCCTTGTGACCTTGAAAGTAGGTCAAGGTCATTTATATGAGGAAACTTTATAGTACTCTATCCCAGGTACCTAATGGCTAAATATCATGACCCTAGGACCTCCAGTTCTTTAGAAGATGTCATGCAAAAGAAAAAGTTGACGTACGGACGACGACAACACATTACGTCATAAGCTCACCCTTTGGGCCAGGTGAGCTAAAAAATTTAAGATCAAGTGGCCTTTTTTGTTCTTTATCCTTTTACAAAATATCTTATTACGGTGGTTATTATATGTGACTCATTGCTTTAAAATGTCTTATAGGTGGCAGCACCAACATCTCAGTCGGTGGAAAGAAGAGTTCCTCCAAGGTCCACAACAATAGAGACTGGAAACGTAGAAACCTCCTGTTTTGCTTAATCAGATAGACTGTCTCAGTTGAGCCCGTATTTGACTGACCATTGTTTAGAAAAATAGTATGTTTGGAACAATGTGGCGTTAAGTCGGAACATGATGTGACTGAAGTAATATTTATGTTAACAAACAGAATAAAAGTTAAATGATGTTGATATCCAAGACTTTTTATTACAATTTGAAAGATCAAGGTTGGATCAGCCACAGCACTTGGCTTCGTGTTATTTAGGTCATTTATGTTTTCAAACTCACTAGTATTTAATGCATGCTAACTGCTAGCCATATATCATATTTCATTAGTGCTTTAATATACGTCTTCAAACCTGTGGCCTGGAATGTAGGTCAAGGTCATTTCTTTTCTTAACTTAAGTATGCATCATTCCAGCATGTCTGTTGAATGTTTGAACTTATTTGAACCCCAGAGTTTAAACTGCAGTCAAGGTAATTTTCTTTTTGTAGAACATTGAATTATTTATTAAATATGCCAGTAAGTTGCAGGGTAACTATCAGGAGCTTTCAAATTTTGTTGTTGCCGTCTTCGTCGACATCATCATCATCATGAAATGATATCATCATCTTTACACTAGGAGTTAACAAGAGGCCCAGAGGGCCTATATTGCTCACCTGCTTCTTTTATTACATGAAACTGTCATGAAGGTAACTTCAGACTAAATTTGGCAACTAGAACACAAGGCATTTTAACATCTCTTCAAAGCTTGCTAAGTTGTTGTTGGTTTGAAATTTCAAACTTTGAATTTTGAAGTATGAAGGCTAAAAAATGCTTGTCCCTTTTCTTAGGTAAAAAAAATCAAATTTGTGATATTTGATAGCTTTACCGCATTCAATATATGAAACCAATTTCAATAAATTAAAATGTGTGCATAAACTATTTTGAAATTAGCATGCTAGTAATGGTATAAAGCATTGTTTTTTTCCATTTTTTTAATTTCGTTAACTAATTTAACTAAAATGGAACAGCTGCCATGGCAACCAATAATGTAAGATTTACCCTTTTCCTGGTCCAAAGATGTCACGAAAAATTTGGTGTATATAGTTTAAAAATTGATTTATATAATAATAAGCTCATTAAATGCACGTGTCTGAGATAGCATTTCCATGGCAACTAATGCTATAGTAAAGGCTTTAGAACATAACAGCAAAGTATTTTTTTGTATTTTTAAAGAAAAAATCATGTAGGAAATCCTTTGCAAGCATAAAGACACTTAAATTGGTTTCTCCATTTCACAAAAAAATACTATAAAGGGGTAAATTATATTCTCCAAATGCTACCTTTTAAGTTAACAACAATATTTTTTTCATCGAGTCTTCTTAAATCATTCACTTGAGACACGCCATCTATATCTCCCATCGGTAATGCTTTCTATAGTTAACAAGTTAAAGAGTACATTAATGTCAGAAAGCATAAGTCACAGTGAGGTCGTATTAACTTACTTCCTGGACTCTGCCATCCCAAAATGTCCGTGTACACCAAATCTGGTTACTACAGGTGAAATAGTATAGAAGATATCCCCTCGACAAACATTTTCAAAAGTAAAGGTCAAAGGTCAAAGTAACTTTATTCTTGTATTATGCGATCCCAATTGCAAGATATTCTTGTACACTGGTGTAAAAATGTGAAAAATACAGAAGCTATATATATATACCCAAGGCAAACTTTTTCAAAAGGTCAAAACAAAGGTCACAGTGAGGTCATAGTGACTTTCTTCATACATTCTGAACTCTGCCATCCAAAGATGTCCTTGTACACCAAATCTGGTTGCTACAGGCTAGGTGAAATAGTATAGAAGATATTGTGTCAGACAACTTCTTGTCCAGAAGGGCGGAAAGACAGATGTAGTGCAAACCTACAGCCCCCACCCCTCCTCCTTCCCCCCCACCAAAAACAAGCCTCTTTTTAATTTTTTAGATAAGTTACAGTTTGGGGTAATGAGTTCAAGTCTTACTAAGTCATTTTCTACTATTAAGTTAATTTTTTAATCAACTTTACTCTTATTTTTGCAGGAGTTAACAATTAATAAAATCCGTCAAAAGGCTAACATGCATGTACACTGCACCTAGAGGAGCCTCACCCCTTAAATTTGTTTATACAAAATTTAGTACCCCTTTGACCAAGAATGCTCCAGACTAAATTGGAATAAAATCCCTTAATTACTACGGTAGAACTTCTACTAGAAGAAGGATTTTAAAGGTTTTACCTTTATTTCCCCTATTGGGCCCTGCTCCCCTGCCACCAGGGGCAGGGGGCACACACATTGTGTAATTGGCCTAAGGATGCTCCAGACCAAATTTAGTCAAAATATACTCGTTCATTCAGAACTAGCAGCATATTATAGGAAAAGTTGACAGACGGACGACAGACGCTGCGGTATGGCATTAGCTCCCCATGGTCCTTCAGACCAGGTGAGCTAAAAGTCAATGAACAACCATTTCAAAGATTATTAAATGCTACAATTTCTGACTCTCTTGAAACCAAAATATACCTTAGATAAAACGCATATCCAGGTGTAATTATTGTAACATAGCTAATTATAACCCAATAATTTAAAATTGATAGTTCAAGAAAAAATATCTATGAAAAGTAATGACCACTAGTCTTTGAGAAAATTTCGAAATCTTTTAAATGATTATACTTAATCATGGGGGTGATCCCGATACTCGCTATTTCGTTGACGTCAGAGTAATGGAGCAAAAAAAATGTTTTACGCCCAAAACGGCTTACGACAGAGAACAGTTCTCCCACGATCGGAAGAAACTTATAGTGTTGAAACAAAATACAAGATGACGTAAGTATAATGAGGTGATGTAAACAACAGAGTTAAAACAGTGATAACACAAAAGTCTGTTGAAGGTATAGATACTATCACACACACGTTTTATACATGTAGTAGATTTAATACTTTAATTATGAATATTCTGACGAAATACACAAATCTACGTGTGTTTGAAATAAAGATGAATAAAACGATTCCACGTGTCAATACAATAATAGAACGAATAATGATTTTATTATTACATACACGAATTTATCACAAAGACAATACATTTGTGGATAAAATGCTATTTTAAACTGATGACAAGGATAACGAACATGCTCAGTTTCAGTTGATACGGATTACGTTCTATGTTGATACGGATGACGTTCTATGTTGATACGGATGACGTTCTATGTTGATACGGATGACGTTCTATGTTGATACGGATTGTGTTCTATGTTGATAAGGATTACGCGGTATTAAATCGATTATCAAGCAAGAGTTTTTTATTACTGTTTTATATCTCCGTCTCTTCAGGTGAGTTATGTATCTTGTCATGATATAAAAAAGGCACAATAGTTGTGGTGGTGCCAGCATGGCTGTCCGTCCGTCCGTCTGTGTATGTCTGTCTGTCCCTAGAAAAAGTTTGTCTAGACAACGCCTTTTAAAGTAAGGGACCAATTTCAACGAAACTTTCCAGATATTATTATTTCCACCTGAATTTGTGCATCTAGGTATTCCATTTCATACCAACCTTTATTTACAAAGTTATGGCCCTTTGTTGAAAAATCCTTGTTTGGATATCTGCTTCAAAACTACAGGGCCGATTTAAACAAAAGTTTCCAGACATAATAACTACCACCTGAAGTTGTGCATTCATGCGTTATTGTCTTTTTTTTGTTTTTGTTTTTTTGTTTTTCTCCATTTCGAGACTTTTTACAAAATTATGGAAAAATCGTTGTACGGAACACTCCTTCAAAACTACGTGGCTAACTTAACGAAAGTTTTCAGATATATATTATGCATACATGTAATATGTTTTTATTTTCACCTTTTTTAACGGAGTAATGGTCCTTTGTTGAAAAATATTTTTGCAGACAACTCCTCCAAAATTATGGGGCCAATTTCAACGGAAGTTTTCAGATATGATTACTACCCCCTGGTGTTGTGCATCCAGGTAATTTTTTCCAACCTTTTTTATGGAGTTATGACCCTTTCTTGAAAAATCCTTGTCCTGACAACTTCTCCTGATGAACTCGGTCGATTTCATAGTTTAAAGATATGGTAATTGTCCCTTTGATGTTGTACATCCAAGAAGTACTTTTTCATTCCGACCAGTTTAACTCCACTTTGTCTTTCTCCTAAACTACTGGTCCGATTTTAATGAAAGTTTACATATATGGTAATTACCCCCTGATGTCGTGTATAAGGATAGTTTTTTTTTCATTCCGACACTTTTTGACTAAGTTATGGCCCTTTGTTGAACAATCATGAAACTTTTTGTCCGGACAACTCGTTCTTAAGTTATGGATCGATTTCAACGAAACTTTTCAGATATGATAAATACCACATGAAATTGTGCATCCAGACGTTATTCTTATTATTATTATTTTTAATTTCGAGCCTTTTCACAAAAGCATGGCCTTTTGTTGAAAAAAAAAATTGTACGTACAATTCCGTCAAAACTACGGGGCGAATTTTATATCTGCATCAGGGTAGTATTTTTTTTTATTTCGACCCTTTTAAAAAGGAGTTATGGTCCTTTGTTTAAAAACCTTTGTCTCCGAAACTGGTGGTCTGATTTCAATGAAAGTTTATAAATATATGGTAACTACCCCCTGATGTCGTGTATCTAGGTAGTATTTTTTCCCCATTTCAATCCCTTTAAGGAGTTATGGCCCTGTGTTTGAATTTTTTGTCCTGGCAACTCTTCCTTAACTACTAAGACGATTTCAGCAAAACTGGTTTATCTAGGCTAACAAGATTTGGTTCGCAAGTATGTTTTACCATTGGGAGGGAGTACAGACAGTAGGTCAGTTACTTATCTATAGGGATATCGTTACTGGTGGGAAAATTTGTATTGCTTTGCAATTTTTTTACCTTCCTTAGCCTTTAGCTAACGGTTCTAGTTTATACAGTTCTAGTTGTTAAAGGTTGTGAGGTCTCGTCTACGAGCATTTCGAACTCCCTCCCTTGAAATAAGATATTGCCCCTTAATAAGTAGCTTACCATGTATGGGTTTCTTTTAGTTGGTAATCATAACTTATTAGTTGAATTTAAGTGATTCCGAGACAGCATAATTGTTTTCATTTGACAATAGAATTTTCCATTGGAAATATATATTGTTAAGTCATATGAATTGATAATTATGTTATTCCGATAGCACCTGTCTAGATTTTATAATAATGAACATACCTACCCCAAATGACGGTCAAGTTTGTAATGTGTAACGTCGGCGTACCCAAATTGAGCCACTTTTATATCATTATTGATAAAATATAAGATATGCATCGTCACAGTACCTCCAGTGTTTGTTTTTAAAAGCTAGAACACTTGATCGTTTTGTATATGTGTTTTTTTCCCACGCAGCGGTCACGTGTTACTGAAAATAGACCCTCGTGAAATTGTCTCAAAGTACTACCGGTATTAGCAGGTACGCAACCCAAATTGAGCCACCTCGAGTTTTTACTCAATATCACGAAGTATCCCTATAGCAGCTGGTCTGATCTTGGTTTATATTGGATCTGTAGTATTTAAACCCAGAAGAAAAACACACAAAACTTTTGGGAAGTCTCATATCTAGAAAAATTAAGCAAGTCAATTTTAAACATTCTATATTTTCCTGTGTGATGTTTTGTGACCGAGAAAATATCCAAAACAAATGTTAAAATACTGATTTTCATTTAGTTGAAATATGATTGTTTGACCGTAATCCGTACCATTCCAGTTTGTAAATGAACGTAATCCGTATCACACAGCGTCATAATCCGTATCAGCATACATACCAACTGCACATTTTGATAAAAAAATATTGCTAAAACTTGTTTTTAATTTAGACTATTTAATGTTGTTTCGTTGATGAGTCATTGGCCAAGACATATATTGTGTAAAAGTAATTTAGATAAATAAATATTACATTCAAATCTCCACAAAACGGATTTAAACCAATGTCCGTACATATACATGATTATACTGGTTTCATTAGCTGTCCACTAGTATAATTTGATTTGTTGTATTGAATTAGATTACACCCAAAAGCATTCAGTTGATCATCCTCATATTTTCGCTTGGAAATAGTAGAGACGTATATTACAATATTGTAATATATACGTCTCTGGCAAATAAGTAGGAGGAAACTGTAATGTGACATCAGACCCCATACCTTCTGTAATAGGCTTTTCATGCTAGCTACTGGGTTCAGACGGGTTGATTTTTTTACCTGTACAAAGTCAATGTTGATACTTACATGTTTAATTGTTTCTAAATAAACATTTTATTGGACTCAGATCTGCATTCCTGTAAATACAGTACATTGTTACCCATCACGGAGACGTGTAATATATGTATGTCTCTATCCATCATAAATGAGACAACATGGCCATCTAACGTTAACTTTCCTGTATCAAAGAAACACACTTTTAGTTGATGTATACATCATCATTAGGGATGGCATTTAAACCGAAGTAGATCTTAACCCTTTAAAACCCCTATCAGTATGAACACCTTAGTTTAGGCACGGACTTAGAAAGCAATCTAATCTTATCCCGTGTGGTTTAGGTCCAAATATGCGGACAGTACCCAAATTGGATCACCAAACCATCATATTATTCATTCAATGAAAATTCTAAGGATATATTCTATTAATCTGAATATCGATGGGTGGTCTTATAAAAAGAATTAGCACCCGGGGCTCACGTGATATATTTTTAGAACGCTCAGACGTCACCTATATCAGCGGTTCCGGATTTCGTGAACGTCAGGGTCCAAATCGGATCAAGACTTGAATTTTGCAGTATCTTACACTTCAAATGAATTTCTTTTTTTGTCAGCATATTGATATTACCTTTGGAATTTATATGAAACAAGTATTTCTATAGGATGAATTTATTCCTATAATCGTAAACAGAATGCATATAGTTAGTCTTATCATCTCATGGTGCATGCATGGCCGCTATTTCTTGATATATTAAAATATTTTTTTCCAAAATTTGATCCGATTTGGGTACTGTGCCTCCTTACGATTATCGGCGAGGTTAGCTGTAATATATTCTCAGGTCCCTGTGGCATGTTAATTAAAAATGCCGTTATGCATTCGCATGAACTACACTACTACAGTAGTTCGTTACACATGTCTGAAATACACATAAAATGTTATACTTATATGGGTCACAGCACACATAAACATGTATATTTGTGTGTGCTGTGATCCAAAGCTGTGTATTTCAGACATTTGTAACGAACCCCTGTGCATGAACTGACGCGCTTCCGGTGAATGCGGCAGATGGCAGCTGTGCACGGCCAGCTTTGCTTCATCGATAGCCGCAGTCTCGTATTTTTTTAACCGGAAATGATGTATGTGAAAGTGAAAAGTAGAAGTTCAGTGTCGCCAAATATATGACTAGTTGTAGCGGGATTAACATTATTTAGAAAAGAAACAGCCTGGATGTATGTAGGGGTAAGTGGTGGAGAAAGGATTGTTCCTATGCATTTTACAACAGAAGGGAAAAAAATCCTGTATGTATAACTTACTGTTTAGTCATTAAAATGTTTAATCTTTATTGTCTCACTGATTTCCCTTTTATTACTTTACCTACAAAAATGATCAGAAGCTTTGAAAGCGGGTTCCTGAATTCAAACACTTAAAACATGACTGGTAAAATTACTCATACCTGGCATATTAATAATGAATTAATTAAATGTTTATATTATAGCAATTATTACACATGCAATTCACAAAAGAAAAATTAAAAAAAAAATTTTTATTGTTTCAGATTGGTAACTCACAAGTACTTACTTTCACATATTATGAGCATTACACTACAATATCAATAACTACATCTGTATTTTCTATTACAGACAGCTTATGAAATTTTAATTATTGCTTCAGACTGTATAAATTTGTTACCTTTGTACTTGTAAAAAAAAATAACAGTTTAAAACTGATTATACATGTGGATTTAATCATATTTATGGTCACTGACAATTATTAAAAATTGTTACTTGTTTAA
>JAULCA010445448.1:0-10481 GCA_032360845.1 Crassadoma gigantea | reverse complement strand
GTATCCCCACGATGTATATTACCCTGGAGTATCCTCACAATGTATCTTACCAAGGAGTATCCTCTCAATGTATCTTACCCAGGAGTATCCCCACACTGTATCTTACCCAGGAGTATCCCCACACTGTATCTTACCCAGGAGTATCCTCAAACAGATCTTACCCAGAAGTATCCTCACAATGTATCTTACCCAGGAGTATCCCTAAAATGTATTTTTCTCAGGTGGTATCATCAACATGAAACTTACCCAGAAGTATCCCCACAATGTATCTAACCCAGCAGTATCCTCACGATGTATCTTATCCTGAAGTATCTTCACAATGTATCTTAACTTGGCGTATCCCTAAAGTGTATTTTACTCAGGAGTATCATCAAAATGTATCTTACCCAGAAGTATCCTCACAATGTATCTTACCCTGGAGTATCCCAACAAAGTATCTTATCCTGGAGTATCCCCAAAGTGTATTTAACTCAGGAGTATCCCCAAAGTGTAACTTACCCAGAAGTATACCCACAATGTATCTAACCCAGGGGTATCCTCACAATGTATCTTATCCAGTAGTATCCCCGCAATGTATCTTACGCCAGAGTATCCCAACAATGTATCTTATCCAGGAGTTTCCCAACAATGTATCTTACCCAGGAGTATCCTCACAATGTATCTTACTCAGGAGTATCCCCACAATATATCTTACCTAGGAGTATCCCCACAATGTATCTTACCCTGAAGTGTCCCCACAATGTATCTTACCCAGAAGTATCCGCACAATGTACATTACTCAGGATAATCCCCACATTGTATCTTACCCAGGAGTATCCCAACAAAGTATCTTATTCAGGAGTATCTAAACAATGTATCTTATTCTTGAGTATCTCCACAATGTATCTAACCCAGAAGTATCCTCACAATGTTCCTTACTCAGGATAACCCCCGCATTGTATCTTACCCAGAAGTATCCCCAAAGTGTATTTTACTCAGGAGTATCCCCAAAGTGTAACTTACCCAGAATTATCCCCACAATGTATCTAACCCAGGAGTATCATCACAATGTATCTAACCCAGGAGTATCCTCACAATGTATCTTACCCAGGAGTATCTTCACAAAGTATCTTACCAAGGAGTATCCCCACAAAGTATCTTACCAAGGAGTATCCCCACAAAGTATCTTATCAAGGAGTTTCTCCACAATACATCTTACCCAGGAATATCCCAACAATTTATCTTCCTAAGGAGTTTCCTCACAATATATCTTACCCAGGTGTGTCCCAACAATTTATCTTACCAAGGAGTTTCTCCACAATTTATCTTACTCGGGAGATCCTCCATAGTGTAACTCATCACACATTGTCTCAAACAATGTATCAATTATATATACAATCTACCTTGCTGATCGTCACTTTGAATTCTATCCTGTGTAGTACGTAGCCGAGGAGCATCCCCACAATGTAGGGAGCTATACGTGTGTACATCTTGTTGTAAAGCGGGGCGTGCTGGCCATAGTAGTTATCTGTGTGCTCTGTAACTGTTGTGCTATATAAGAAATGGATTTGGTTGATTTTAGAATGTAGATATGTTATGTCAACTCAACCAAATGTTATGAATATTTTCCACCTTGTGGTAACATTCTGGTAGGCAGCTGGACGTTTATATATTTTTTATGACAAACTAGACAATGATGATTAGTTAAAAACTATGATACATGACACCACTAGTACTTTTATTCCTGTATCGGCATAATGTTAATCAAAATAAAAAAAAAATGAAAGTTTCTTCAATATGTTGCTTAACCATCAAATTCTAAATCTTTAATTAAATTTTCAAATCATATTCTTCAAATTTCGAATTCTAACTGATAGATAACTAGAACTATTTGATAGGGTCCTAAATCACGGCTACCAAGGTATACATAAGCAACTAAAATATAAATTAATCAATGACACTGAAAAATGGTTTAGTTATATTCTTAGAAACTATTTATGGGGCAAATATTTAAACAACTTATTCTCTAAAGGTGTTTTACATGTATAGGTGCCTTCACAAACTGATTGTATACATAGATCTTTCAACCTGGCACATTTTAACTGGTCAATTGGACAAACACCTCTGAAACACAGATAAATATTTTCTTCATAGTATCGGGAAAGTATTTAAATCTTAAAAAATAGCTTGAAAATTCAATTGAAGTTTCCTTTTTTTTTATTTTGATAAATTTGAGCGCAAAAAAATGCAAAGACTATAAATATTTCGTTTTTGTTTTGACAACTTAATAAAAGAAAGATGATGATGTTAAAATACCTGTAAAATAATTAAAAAATAACAGAAAGAAAATGTAAGTGAAGTATTTAAATTACAAAATGCTCACGCTGGTACATGTATTCCGAATTCGAAAGCAGTCATCGCGCGTATGAATAAACAAGCTCCGATCAGACTTCCACACACCACAAAGCCAATATTCCGATACCTGTAGAAAGAAAAACAAAGAATATTTCTTAAATATTGCTTCCTTGTAGGAAGTAAGATAATGACACAAGACAAGGAATCAAGATTCTCAAAAGGCCTGCAACTCAGTCATTTCTTACATGGTATTATTAAATTCTTTAAATTAAAGTAAGAAAAAACATAATTTCACTATACAAAATCAGTCACGGAGTCTTTATGGTAGAAGTCTAATGATGGCAGTCTTTCATGGTTAGGAACTGTTATATTTTCTTGGAAAATGATTACTATGATGATAAAAACTGTCAAAAAATACAATTTTACAAAACTGAACTAGTTATTTTCATCTATAAAAGATATCAAATAATACCAATTTTAATGATGTTTAAGTAATATTTGAAAACTAAATTCTGACTAATCATACTCACCGATACAACAGTATTAGGATGAGGGGGCTGATGATGTAAAACTGCATATCATTGGCTAAATACCAGGACCATCCCATACACTGGATAAAAATAACAGCGATAGATCATCATCAACGAGATTCACAAGAGCTCAGACATAGGTACTGAAGCTTACTATACACACATAAGAAAAGGAGAGTACATATCAACGTGTCACAACACGTCCAGACCAATATCACTCGTCTCTGTCTCAAGCTTAGATTGAGTGAGCTAAATATCTAATAAAGAAAGACCACCAAGGGGATAGAAAGGATGGGATTGTCAGCAGCAACAGTTAGCTGGATACAAACCCTTTGGCTAAAAGACAACAGCAAATTGCTGTTAATGGTCGCACATCTGAATGGAAACAAGTCGCTAGCGGAAAAGTATAAGTCAGAGTCCTTGCACCATCATTGTTTGTTTGTACATAAGTGACCAACCAGATGCCGTTGATTCGAACGCCCTACACTTCGCCGATGATACTGATGTATACAGACAACAGGGACAATGGGAATCTTTAGCAGGAATTTACAACAATGGTCGGACAAATGGTTGCTAAAATTCCACCCGGACAAATGCAAAACAATTGAGAAAGAAAAAAAGTTCATATGATCTGCATTCATACCAAGACGTTGATGGTCTGAAAACACCAGTAACACTAACTGAGGAAATGGAAGGAAAAGACATTGGGATAATTGTCGACAATAAATTAAGAAATCCATATACAAGCCGCTGTAAACACATCCTTGATATCCAGGGGTTACGTTAACATTCGCTCTCTACACCCCTGGAATGTGTCATAGCAAAATTGAAGGTTCGGTGTCCGCCACTTTGTTGATATGACAAGAAGACTAGTTCAATCCTTTGATGTACATCAAAAGAATAACGCGGTCATGTAACGGTCAAAATTGACAGGCTTGGAAGGTAGGCGTTTCTCCTTTGTAATCTTCAAAGGATATTTATCAGCCCAGCGATAGGTCAGTTTTTTTACCTGAGACCAATCAAGCAGCTATATTCGTGCCTTCAATCTGCCATGACACATTCCAGGGGTGTAGAGAAAGTGAGCGTAACCCAAGGATATCGAGGATGCCGTAAACAAAGCAAACCGAATACTTGGAGCCATCAGAAGAACACATACATACTAGGATAATAAACCATTCTGTCTACTTTACAAAGCTTTAGTTCGACCCTATCTAGATTATGGAGCGTGTGTATTCGAAACTATATAAAACAACAGGATACTGAACTACCAGAAATTGTCCAACGGAGAGCTACAAAAAGCTACCAGGAATGAATTAATTATCATACGAGGTAAGTCTACATCGTCTTAAACTCTCGAATTCTTAAGACTTGATAGGGGAGTAATAATAGTTTTCAAAATCTTTAGAGGAGTCTGCTACAATACAACAGGATCACAGGAACTTTTGTCAATAAAACAAGATAAAAGGACTCGGGGACATTCACTCAGTCTAGATAAATCACGGAGCAGACTGGATGTTAAGAAATACTCATTTGCTCAAGGAATCGTTAGCAACTGGAATTCTCTACCTGAGAACTCGACTCAAGCACAAAACCTAATATTTTTGCTAAAACCACATTGATACAGTTAAGGAAAGTAATAAAAGGAGATTCAGAACAACATTGGAGTGACGTCACATCAAAACATTGTTATTTGTTATGATTAGATTAATATGGATTATGCTATGAATAAAGAGGCAGATATGCCTGCGTTCAGAATAAATTAAGTTAAGCTAAGAAAGTTAAACTGTTAATCATAACAATTTATAAACCTACCAGTGAGTTTTCAATTGCTACTGACAATATTGGTCATTAGATTCTAATCACTTTTATTCATGGGTGATGTATTTATTGAGATTTTTTCATAAGAACAAATCAGATGAAAGGTCATTTCATCTCAGTAGGAACGATTAAGATGTCTGAATCAAATGCTGTATTCCATATTATAAGAGAGCTGGACGTTCAGAGTAAAAGACAGACAGACAGACGTACAGACAGACACACAGACACCCTGACTTCAGTTTAGAGACACAGTAGTCTAGTGGAGGACACCGGGCTCTCGTCCAAAGGGTTGCGGGTTCGAGTCACGTCACGGCACTGTTTTGTATCCTTGAAAGGATACTCTACTTCACTTGTTCCAGTCTATTCAGCTTTAAATAAATACGTGGTTAGTCATTACTAGAATTGTTTCATGCTATCTATGAGCACCGAAATGGCAGCACCAGCTGTATACTCCCCAGCGAGTTGAGGAAGATATTGGCTGGTTGCAGAGACCGTATAACCACGGATAATAATCTGTGAACCGCTGTGAGACAACCTACGAACAAGGTGGTGATAAAGTGGTATACAGGAACCTTCAATGATAATTATTATTATTTACCACTTTGACTTTGTTACTGGCACATACATGCATTAACATTTGTATAAATATATATATATATTTACAGGTCAAGTCATTATAAAAAGACACACTTCAATTTTGACAAAAGACTGTTGTGTCTTATGAGCCAATATACCTGGGTATTCAATTGTTTGGTTGGTGGAGGGGTGGAGGGGTTGAGGGTGGAGGGGTGGAGGGTTGGAGAGGTGGGGGGTGGAGTGGTTGAGTGGTGGAGGGGTTGAGGGGTTTATCGCCTCCAAGACGCTGTCCACACGGGCTTCGTCTCACTGACGGAGTGGGTAGTCAAGGAACCTAGAGCCTTTGAAGAGTTTGAAACTCTGTGTGTACTGGTATGTGTTTATATGTCGACTCCTGGCATCAGGGTAGTGAAATATTTAAACAAGACGCCCAAGGGGCATGCATCACTTACATGTTATTAAAATCACGCTTTTAACCTCAAAAGTCATATAAAATAAGCTAAAAGCATTTTTGATATCAGTGACTATGACTTGAGTCATTAAAAAGACTATGTTAAATCAATTGTCTCCTGTGCCCTTGAAAGTCGAACAGGGCTATTACGTTGAACAAACTTTATTGCCCTTCACCCCATAATGAAACATTCCAAATATCACCACCATACAATTTTGTGCATTGAGAAAATGTCTTTGAAAGGTTTGTTTACAAAATTAATTGGCCAGAGAATTTCTAAGAGCAATCAATATACCTGCTTGTTAATATCACCGCTGAATGGGTAAAAGTTGTTGATATAGAGAAGGTTTGCCCACCAAGTCTCCGAACACTCATTCATCATTGATCCTGGCGCATTTCTCCATACCATAACTGGTCCCCTCAGAGTGTAAAAGAACAGCACCCCCCATACCATGATACAGAAGGCATACACAGGTGTCAGTCTGAAAAATATATATCATATCAAAATTCATAGCGTATAAATATTGTGTAGTAAAACTAGAAAAAATATTTGTAAAAAATAAATATCCCCATTCCCATTTTTGTTTTTGTTTTTTTTTTTTTGACAAAGAAAAAACTTTAACTTTTACCGAATTCTGTAAACAAATTTTGCTGGAGATGTTTCACCGATTTCCACAAATAACAATAATGATTAAACCCTGAAAAAAATGTATTAGAAGTATTCTTGTTCTTGGTTTTTTTTATCGTCCATATGATCATAATTCATTCGGGATTGAAGTCTCGGTTTAAAGTGATGACAATTTAATTGGATGAAACTTGAAGCGATGGGATGGGATATCGAATGGACATGGCTATACCTCATGCTCCCTATCAACACCCCCTTTGTCTTACCCCTAACCCGCCTAAAATTAATGTTCCCTATGACACCCCCACTCTCTTACTACTAACCAGCCGAAAATGAATGCTCCCTATCAACACCCACTTTCCCTTAGCCGTAACCAGCCGAAAATCAATGCATTCCATGGTTGATTTTCATGAAACTGGCCTCTTAAACAGTAAATTTGCAGTAACGTGCTCATATCCAATACCCATATGCTTACATTAAGCAATCATGGAGTCCCCATTGCTTCAGCATTATATGATTCAGACTAAATGAATCTTTGTCCTACTCTATCCCAGCATTCCACTAGTCAAATATTATCACCCAGGCCTCCTGGTAACGAATTTTGATTAAAGGTTTTTTTTGGCTGGCGAAGCATCATCACTTTAGGCTTCCTGGTTACCCGGAAGAAGTTGTTTGGAGATATTTATATATTTCATCAACGTGGCATTGAAAATAGATCAAGGTAATTAATTGGAGGAAACTTTATAGCACTCCACATCAGGTACCTTCTGGCCAAAGATAATTGATTTAGGCTTTATGATTATTCTGAAAAAAGTTGTTTCAAGATATCTTATATTTGCAACCTTCTAAGTATGTCAAAGACATGTTTTATTGCATTCTGTCCCAAGTACATACTAGTCAATAAACATGTTTCTATGTCCTTCAGGTTTTGAGAGGTTGATGGACGCCAGGAAAAAACACTGTACCATAAGGTCAACGGGTACTCGACGCGTGGTGAGGTTAAAAGGGGAGAAATGACGAGTAGGCCACAGAAATCTTGTGAGCGGGCAAAGTTCATCAGTTATTTGAACAAACTTGAATTCAGTAAGTTAAACTTTGATCCTATAGAACTCTTGATTATCTAAAAACAATTCAAGATTATAAACATCTGACCTATACCACCTACAAAATGGATCATCGTTATTCATTTCTTGAAATGACATACAGCCTCATAGAATTTGCTTAAAACCTTTGTATCATATTTGACTAAATGCTGTGACCTTAAAATTGTGTTAGGGTCAGTTATTTGAACAAATTTAGCATTCTTTGAAATAGAATGCCACCAGACAAAAACCAATGAAACCTCTGAGGGTATCTTCATTTGACTAGATGCTCAATAGATGCAAGAATATCAAAAAACTTCCAAAATTCTGTCATGTTCAACCTGAATATCAATTAGCTTCTTTCTCAACTTACCGCCAAAATCGATGGAAATAAAACAGCGCCCAGTTAGAGTCCTTGTCCTCGCTTCTTTTCTTCAAATACGAGTAGGTCACCAGCAGGCCACTGTAATGAAAGCAAGGGCCCCAGAGGGCCTGTACTGCTTACCTCGATATCAATTTACTTATTTTACAAAAGTTATGAAACAAAATATTTCTACTTATATTAACCCTTTCACCCTTATGTTACTTTAATATACTCTACCATGCATTGATCTGGATAAGTCTGTTACATGCATTTCATTTCAACAAATTTTATTGACATGGTGCTTTGGTCAAGTGGATCGAATAATAGGCAAGCCTATATAAATTCTTTCCATATAGGTGGCTAGAGTGTAACAGAACTTTAGTTAAATATATTAATTTTATAGATATTATGAAATGAAAATAAATAAACAATAAAGTAATTAAAGGTAGGTAACTCACTTTTGATTACTTTAAAAGATTAACACAAAACAACATATAGGACATACAAACGCTACACTGTCACACACACACACTAACAAAACATCAATATAGTTATTAATTATCATTATTACATGTGTACACATGAGTTATTATTTAAGTATTAACATTCAATACAGTTAGGTAGACAGACCAAAAGTCCATGTGCAAGAATTGCACAGGTCATCACCACCTAAACTGTGTAATTATTTATGTAAGTATTTAATCAAATACTGTATCTACTGAATTAACCCGATATGAACACTTATCAAAATTTTAAGTAAAACGTTACGTAGAGGAGAACAAAATAGATAAGTGAGAATATATATTTATTACATAATCAAATAAATTTACAACCATGTTCAACTGGTTTCATAGAAAAGTACAGTTTTTTGTCAACATAATGGCTTTCTAGATCTTGTAAAAGTTAAAACGTTTGGATTTCCCAATAAAGTAATGTATATCACGAAGCATTAACTTGTTTGAATTACCTTCACAATTAGGACAGCCATGTAAAATAATGTCAATTTCGATATGGTTATTGTCAAAGGCATAATTTCTGAGTGAATTTCACAAATTAATTCGCAAATCATAGTAATTAGGACATTCTAGAAAAAAATGAGAGACCGTTTCCAATTCATCTGAACTGTCCGCTAGGTGGTCATGATGCAAATCAAACTTTAAATCACTACAATGATTTCTAAATGAGAAAGAATAATATTTGCTCTTCTATCACCTTCAGTTTTGAAAATCTTAACAGATTCAATATCAGATACAATATTTCTATCTCACAGCCGTTTAAAACGTGCAGGTGTGGGAGAGTCAAAAAGATTAGTATCAGGGTTGTTAGCTGTGCGACACATGTAAGGAAAAAAGCTGTTAAAGTAGTTATTAGTTCTGCATATTGGTGGGTTAAAAAGTCTAGTTTGTCGGAGAGAATAATGATTTTCATTAGGATTGTTTGTTAAGGGAATCAATACATCTTGTAGATATTGTGGTGAGAGTCCATGCATTAATTTATACATCATATTACATTTGTGTTCCCCTCTTCTGGCAGCCAGAGTTTCCCAACCAAGTTCGGTATAAAGTTTATTATGTGATGTTCCTGGGCGAAGGCCTATAATAATTCTTGCTGCTTCTAATTGTATAGATTCTAGAAGATATGTTGATTGTTGTGTGCAGTTATCCCAAACTATGTCAGCATATTCTAAAATTGGCCTAATAAATGCAGTATAAAATATAATTAATGTTTTTCGATTGACTCTAGTTTCTATATAACGAAGAATGTTGTGTCTGTTGTAAGCTTTTTCTTAAATGTTCTGAATATGTTGTTTTCATGATGCATCATCTTTAAGGGTAAGTCCTAAGTGTGTATGTGATGAAGTGTTTGTAACTTGGCTGTTTTGAAAGATTTATGTTATGTTTCCTTGATAATATAACTGATTTAGTTTTATAAGGGTTAAATTTTATGTCCCATGTGTTTGCCCATTCATTCATGTTAGTAAGGTCAGTTGTTAGTGATTGTGCTGCTTGAGCTGGGTCATCATCTATAATTACATAAAGGGAGGTATCATCTGCAAAAAGCTTAATATTAGTAGAAACATTTTCAGTGATATCATTGATGTAAAGAAGAAAGAGAAATGAACCAAGGACAGATCCTTGAGGTACCCCTGCATTAGTAACCTTGAATTGAGAAAGATAACCCTCAGTACTAACTCTCTGCATTCTGTCTGTAAGATAATTTTGAAACCAGATAAGTAAATTTCCATCAATATCATATTTTTTAGTGTATGCAGAAGACCTTGGTGCCAAACACAGTCAAAAATTTTACTGATGTCACAAAATATAAACCTTAACTCCTTTCCCTGGTCCATATTACTAACAATTTCATTATATATGAACAATTGATTTACTGTAGAATCACCTGGTGTAAATCCGGACTGATGCTTAGTTATAATAGAATTTTTAACTAAATAATTATAAAGATATTTGAAAATATTTTTCCATTAGTTTACTAAAACAAAAAGTTATTGAGATAGGTCTATAGTTTGAAACATCATTGGTTGAACCCATTTCCTTTATAAATAGCATTAAAGTTTGCTTGTTTCAAACTATTAAGTGTAGTCCCTGATTCTAAAGATCTATTAGATAATAGTGTGAGGGGTAATCTCAAAGAGGAACTTAGCTTTTTAACAATTTTAGGGATAACAGCATCAGGACCTGGT
>JAULCA010445426.1:0-10483 GCA_032360845.1 Crassadoma gigantea | reverse complement strand
AAGAAAAAGAAACATAACAAAAACAATAGGTCTTTTCACCAGTTGGTGAAAAGCCCTAATTATCTACAAATAATATTATTGCACCAATTATGTACAATGAATGGTTTTCAAGGTAAAGCGGTTTTAAAGTTTTTAACCTTTGACGTCATGGCGGCCATATTGGTTTTTCGACCTACTTAAAAATGTTCCAGGAACATCTTCAGACATTGGCCTACAACATATCTAAAAGACAATAAACCTATTTTTTACCAATCAAAAGTAGAGACTCCACAAAATACGGAAGAAGAATAAGAATAAGAATAATAATAAGAAACATAACAAAAATAATAGGTCTTTTCACGAGTTGAAAAGCCCTAATAATAAGAAACAAGAGTCCCAATGGGCCTGCATTGCTCACCTTGTATTCAATGTTTATCACTGTACAAATTGCTTGGCATTCAATTGGCTGTACTCAATTAATCAAAACAAACATTAAATTGGAAGCATAAACCACTCTATATTAGATATTGGAAGCTACACTGTCAGCCAAATATCATGCTTCTTGGCCTTTTGGTTAATCAGAAGTCATTGAAAGATTTTAAGAAATCTGACCCCGTGACTTTGACTATGGATCTAGGTCATTTTTTTGCAAACTTTGTCAGGCTTCTTCCTAGGAACCTATCAGCCAAATATCACACTTCTGGGCCTTTTGGTTAATCAGAAGTCATTGAAAGGTTTTAACAAATTTGTCCCCTGTGACCTTGAATATTGGTCAGGTAATTTCTTTTCACAAAATTTGTCAGGCTTCATCCTAGAAATCTATCAGACAAGTATCATGCTTCTGGGCCTTTTGGTTTATTAGAAAAAGTCATTTAAAGGTTTTAATAAATTTGACCCCTTTGACCTTAAATACTGGTCAAGGTAATTTCTTTTCGCCAACTTTGTCAGGCTTCATCCTAGAAACCTATAAGACAAATATCATCTTCTGGGCCTTTTGGTTAATAAGAAGAAGTTATTTAAAGGATTTAACAAATTTGAATATTTTTCAAGGTCATTTCTTTTTGCAAACTTTGTCAGGCTTCATCCTAGGAACCTATCAGCCAAAAATCACACTTCTGGGCCATTTGGTTAATCAGAATAAGTCGTTTAAAGGTTTAGACAAATTTGACCCATGTGACCTTAAAGTAGGTCAAGGTCATTTTCGTTCTTAAACTTCTACCAAGGAAGCTTTCAGTCAAATATCATGGCTCTACGCCTGTTCGTTCTTCAGTAGAAGACATTTAAAGGAAAAGTTGACAGACGACACACTATCACATAAGCTCACTCGCCCTTAAGGCAGGTTGTGTGTGTGAAGAGGGTGTGTGTGTCGGGGGGGAGGGGTGTCAAAGTCACATATTTGACCAAATTTGGTAGCCCTTTACTTTAACCTAACATTCTACTTGCAAAATATTATCACCCTGGGCCTTTTGGTTATTGAATTATTTTTTTTTACCTATTTCGAGCAAGGTCAGATTAATCTTGTTTCACAAGGGCAATTTATATATCAACTTCAGAATCCTTTCTGAGTACAACTTACATGGCTGTTGAATTGTCACACATAGATCCATCATCAACAAACTTAGAAGTATCATTGAGCTGTATGGTGGTGTTTTTGCCACCTTTGTCCACATAAGTAGTGATGGTGCGGACATAGAAGAACATACAAGTGATATTCATGAAGGTTCCATTGTTGACTTCATTGAATGACTCAGCTGCCAACAAGCGACGCTTCACACCTTTGACTTCCTTTTCCACCTGCAATAAAATACACAATTCTTTATTGAACTTTAACATTAGGTTATTTAAATTATGGTTACTGTAAAAGACTTATGTTTTCAGATTTATATTTTCACAAGTTCACAAGATTAAGATCTTGTGAATATCAATTCAGAACAAGAATTCCAAAGAATTCTATATTTCAACCCCAGCACAAAAATGTCATTTAAAGGAATAATTTAGTGAAGTAAGGCTTCTTTTCATAAACGTGTATCAAAATTCTTTATGATAACATAGCTTGATTCTCCTGATTAACAATGTAATGTATTCTCACCTTGTATTAATATCACACTTGTTACCTTAAACATGACTAAATAAAGCTACAGACCATATCAGTATCTATGATTCTATGTCATTTAAAGGAAACTGTTATAAGATTTAAACACATTTGACTCCTTGGAACAAACATGATAAACTAACATTTCTGACCCCTGTGACCATGAATATGAGTCTTGGAAACCCTTCCTGCCAGCATGCTACCCACTGAATATCATCACCTGGCCCCGCTTGCACGAAACTTGCGGGGCAAGGTCCTTAAATGGGCTCTTTAGTCAAAATGACAATCTGAAAATTGAGTTGATACTGAAAATATATATTTTCTAATGAAAATTGACACATTTGTAACACATGGAGTCCCCTTGGCCCATGGATGCTCCTCACCAAATATACTTAAGCTGTTCAGGACAAGTAGAGTTTGAAAGAAAAAGCTGATGTACGGACAACAGACTAACCAGACTCCTTCTGGCGAGAGAGCTAAAAATATTGTATGCAAACCCGAGACCCATTTTTGTCTGGGTTTCCTTTTCCCATAACTCAAGTCATCAGATTGGCCTTTTCAACATTTATGAGGGTATGCAACACAGTTCCGTTCGAACATGCTCGCATCTTGGAGAAATGTTAAAAAGATGCATTTCAAACCTTAAATTCAGATTTCATTACATCCACTTTTATTATTTGAAATTACAAAAAATAGTCTTTCTTTACGTTAAAAAGCAAAACATCGTCATGAAAACAACATCAATTCAACAGCCTTTTTAGCGGGAAAGATGATGCATGCGTTGTCAACGGTGACGAAATACACAGTTGAGTAATAAACAAATAGTTCCAGTTTGCATATTTTTAATAAGTAATTTATAATATTATCATGTTTAACAAGTGTTGATTATCTTAAAATTGACAGTAGATCTAAATTTAAAACAAATATACCATGTGAAAGATTTAAGTTGCAAAAAGTCAGAAATTTATTCCATGTTTGTGGAGAAAGCTGACGGTTGAAAACGGTTGTGCAGCGGCTACGCTCACCAGGCCATGAAGCAGTTAGACTTTCAACGAGATAGAAAGTGCATCCATGAAATGTGAAGCTTCCTAAGACACCAGATGACGATTTAAAAGATAATATTGGCTGAATTCTTGTGTTGATCGACTTTGTCAACAGGACTAGTTTATCGCTGAGTACCTTGAATATGGGTTAAGGTCATTTCTTTTCGCAAACTTTATTGGGCTTCATCCCAGCAATCAACCAGCCAAATATCATTACATGAGGCCTCTTGGTTATTGGGAAGAGGTCGTTTAAGAACTTCCCACCCTTTGTAACACTAATGTTTTTCTTGTCATATTTTCGTGTCGTCATTTCCGTATTGCGTATCGGACATTTCATTACCATAGTGTAAATTATGGTAACACCGGGTAAACAATAATAAACATGCGTGACAATGATATGTCAACACATGATATAAAAAATTAACTTAAGACACTGACATAAGATTAAACGACTTCAAGAATGTCGTATATGAGGCGCATGAAATGCAGACAGATGTGTTTTGTTTACCAACCTCACCTGTACTTATCACGTGTTAACAGTAGTTCACAAGGTCTCGGTCGCTACACATACGACTTTTGTTGTCGAGTGAGTTACGCTCTGTCAGATAAATCGTTTCACAAATGCTATTGCAATAACTCTGTGAAAATAGTGGTTTGTATAATATCAAGATCCATGTAAAATGCAAGTGCATGTGAGTGCAGGTGATAACGGCATACCATGCTATAGCCTACGGTTACATATGTACCTGACATGTAATATATCATGCGAAGCGGGCAATGGAATGATGTCCAAAGTGTACTTGATTGTAATTTTGTTCCATAAAAGAACACACTAGGGGATATATTTCTCTCAATCTATTGATTTGCTCTTAATCATTACGAGTTTTAAATGATATTAAAACATGTTTTATAAGATTAGGATTAGTAAAATAATATTGAGAGAACCAGTGGTTCAAACCTATCAAGAGTGGTTTGTTTCTATCAAGAGAAAGTTGAAGGAGATTAAGAGAAATTGGTAGATCATGTTTATGATCGGCGTACGTAAACACTTTACCCTTTTTTCTAAATCCGAACTTTGAAAATCAGCTATGGGTAGGTGAAGCCTACATGGCTCCTGTCAAAAGTTTTTCGCCGTGTAAAACCTCTAACATTGTTGGAGTATTATACACATGCAAACCATATTTATTGAAATGGGGCTAGATGAAGAGAAGTGTATCCAATTTCTGTGACCGATGTTATTTGAATGGGGCAGTTTTCAGCTGGTGACAGACCTATACAACAAGGTGAAACACAGTTTTTGTCTGTTGGACAGTGTGAAATTTCATAAGTTTATTCAAAATAAGTAGCATAGTCGGAACAACATGTACCTTCATTTCAACCAATACTGATTTTTGCCTCACATGTAACATGTCAGTGTTGTGTTGGGCTCGTAACTAGCACAGGTAAATGGAAACCAGCCAGGCCGCGCGACCATCACAGCGTGAAACATGCCCGCGCGGGATCGACACTGGCTGCTACCTAAAATTTGGCTCACAGGTACACAATAACTACCAATTTCTCTTAATCTTCCTCAACTTTCTTTTGATAGACACAAACCACTCTTGATATGTTTGAACCACTCGTAATAGGTGTTAACTACTCTCAATATTATTTTACTAATCCTAATATTATAAAACATGTTTAATATCATTTAAAACTAGTAATGATTAAGAGGAAATCGAGTAGATTGAGAGAAATATATTCCCTAGTGACAGATAATTGACAATTAAATATTGTAACTTAATTTATTTCCATCGTTTTTTTGTATAGTAAAGAAAATAAGTGTCATTGTATAAATTCTATCTCTCTGCAAAAGATTCCGATTTTTTTCAAGGTAGACAACTCTCATCATGATCAAAATTATTGTAGAATGTAAAATAAATGAATAATAAAGACTTTGTGTGTATTTGGTTCAATTTTCCACTCTTTTTGTATGAAACTATGTGTCCTGTGTGCTTTTATAATAGTTCCTATTTAGTAACTTTTATCCAAACAATTTCAATAAAAAAAGTTTATTTGTAACATGTTGTGGATAATTTAAGATAACTGAAATATTTTTAGGATTGATTAGCAATGTTTCTTTTCATCATTTTATTGCTGTAATAGTTTTGAATAATGTCACATAATCAAAAAATGTTGAAGTATTGAATTTGTCAAAAATTCAATTTTTTGGTATTTAAAAAAAAAAAAAATCGCCAGAGTACCGCAAATGCTTAGATTTTCATAAAATCATCTCTACATAGTGATATTACCATTATGAGAATCTTTAATAGAATTCTGCTGTATAAATGCAAAATTCGAAAGCTGATGCCAGACGGACGCCAGATGTATGGACATAGACGGACGCCAGGTCATGCACAAGCTCACTTGCCCTTGGGGCAGGTGAGCTAAAAATAGGTTTTCAAAATGGCCGACAACAAAACTCTGAAATTTTATCCAAATATTCTTTGCCTGTTTTCTAACAAGTTTCTAATGTATATGTGTAGCCATCTTGGATTCCAACTGACCAAAAAAATAACAACAACACTTGGTCAGGACCAGGTACTGAATATTCCTGTGTAATTTCATTGAAATTACTTTGGTAGTTTTCATGTTTAAGTTCAAAAGGCAAATGTTAACAGATTTGGTTGTTTCTAAAAATAGATTTTCAAAATGGCCGACCCAACGACCCTGAAATTTTGTCCAAATAATCTTTGCATGATTTCCAACAAGTCTCTAATGTATATGTGTATACAAAATGTCAATGGTTTTGAAGATAATTGGCTTTTTTCTATGTTTCTAAAATAGATTTAAAAAATGGCCACTAACAGCCAAATTTGAAAAAATAACAACACTTTGATCCCAAGGGTTACTGAACAATCCTACAAAATTTCATTAGAATCCCTCCAGTGGAACTTGAGTTTAAGTTTAAAATAGGTTTCTCAAGATGGCTGCCATGACGGCCATCTTGGATTTCAAACTGACCTGAAAAATAACAACACTTGGTCAGGGCCAAGTACTGATCATTCCTGTGAAGTTTCATTGAAATCCCTTCGGTAGTTTTTGAGTTTAAGTTCAATTTTACGCATGATGGTGGATGAAGACGGACGAAGACTGATCGGAATAGGTCACTTGAGCTAGGTGACCTAAAAATTGACTATGGCTGTTAACAATTTGAAAGTGAAAATACACAATTTTTTTTTAAATACACAATTTTTATTGTATATTTGATGTTCAGTGTTTATTTTTTGTTATTTTATGATTGTTTTAAGATATGTATAATTCTGCTACAATTTTAAAGGAAGACAGAACTTTTCGAACTCCATGGAGATTTACGATTTTATTCATCACCTTGGAAAAATTGACGACAATGATCCCCACACATACCTATCTGATGCAGTAACAACAGAGGGCCTGTATCGCTTACCTGGTTCAATTTGACCCAGTCAAAATAATGTTCATGTTCAAGTCGTAAACAGCTTTATCTCTTGGTGGCCAGCAATGTGTATATATACGTTGTGGGGATGCCTTGACCCCAAGGGCAAACATTTCATCAATTGAAAAGAGAGCTAGTTGATGATTATAAATCAATTGAATGTGCTATAACTTTTTCTTCCCTGTATGGATAGAGATTTTTAATGTTTTCCTTATTTTTTATCTATTTCACCCTGCTACTCTGGCTTCTTGGGGACCACACCCATCATTTATACAAAATTGGTTCCCCTTCACCAAAGGATGCTTCAGACCAAATATGGAGCAAATCCTTAAATTATTTTCTTCAGTAGAAGGAATTTAAAAAATTGCTACGTTTTTTCTATTTGACCCTGCCCTCGTCTGGGGGGCCAGTCTTGGCGTTTATACAAAATTCTTTCCTTTTCACCCAATGATGTTTCAGACCAAATCCTTTTCATTCCTACAGAATAACAAGGACTTTAAAGAATTGCTAAATTTCTTCTAATTAGCCTTGCCCCTCAGGCCCCCGGGGAGCCAGACTTACCGTTCAAACAAAATTGGCCCCCATTCACCCAATGTTTCACACCAAATATGGAACAAATCCCTTCTTCCTCTGTAGGGATGAAAGGATTTGTTCCATATTTGGTCTGAAACATCAAATTAAAGAATTTGCTGAATTTGCTAAATTTGTCATATTGAGCCACACCCATCAGGCACCTGGGGGAGGGGGGGTGTCCCACCATTTATATAAAATTGGTTCCCCTTCACCAAAGTCCGTTTCAGACCACATATGGAACAAATCCTTTCATTCCTGCAGAAGAAGATTTTACAGGATTCCTGCCCCCCCACCCTCAGGCCCCTGGGTGGCCAGACCCACTGTTTATACAAATTGGCTCCCTTCATTCGAGGATGTTTCAGACCAAATATGGAATAGATCCTTTCATTCCTACAGAAGAAGGATTTTTAAGAATTTGTTTTGTTTCCCCCATGGGGCACTGCCCTTCTGGCCCCATGGGGGAAACATAGCAAATTCTCAAAATCCTTCGGACCAGGTGAGCTAAAAACTGTAGGAATGCTGATGGGATAATGATGAGATTTTATTGTCATGTCAATTCTGCATCCCATCAGAACTTCACAATGATCTTGTCAAAACTGAAGCAGCGATTCAAAAATATTCACCAGGAATTTTGGGGTCCTACCAGGATTTCACATGGAATCAACAAAGATATCGCCAGGATATGACTGGGATTTAATTCACTGGGATCCCGCCCTGCCTATTGGTGACTGGGATCCAGCATTGTTAAGACCGGGATCCCGCTTGCTTAAGACTGGGATCCCACTTGCTTTAGACCGGGATCCTGCTTGCTTAAGACCGAGATCCCGTTTGTTTTAGGCCGGGATCCCATTTGCTTTAGACCGGGATCCCACTTGCTTTAGACCGGGATCCCACTTGCTTTAGACCGGGATGCAGTTTGCTTTAGGCCGGGATCCCACCGGGATTCGGGTTAAACCCCGGTGGGATCAAGGTGAAATCCCAGCGGGCATTTCTGTTATTCAAAAGAAGTTGTTTAAAATATATAACATATTTGCCCCTGTGACCTTGAATATCATTCATGGTCATTCATTTCAACAAACTCGCTAGCCCTTTATCTCAGCATGCCACTAACCAGATATCAACATTTTAGGCCTCATGGTTATTCAGAAGAAGTCATTTAAAGATTTTAACTTGTACAATGGTTAGGTGTTTGACCTCAAGTTTTCCTTTGAAGTTTCCGTGGTGTATCTGCAGCAAACCCACGGTTTTGTTTGGCTCCACCCCCACCACAGACTGACACCTTCATCCCAGCATGCTACATGCCCAATATCAGTACCCTGGGCCTTTTGGTTATTGAGAAGAAGTTGCTTGAAGATTTCTAAGACATTTGACCCCTGTGACCTTGAAAGTGGATCAAGGTCATTCATTTGAATAAACTTGGAAGCCTTCATCCAAGCATACTACCGGCCCAATATCAGTACCATAGGCCTTTTGGTTATTGAGAAGAAGTTAATTGCATGCAAAAGTTGAAGGCGGACGGACAGCATAAGCTCACTTTCCCTTCGGCCTGGAGAGCTTAAAATCCAGAAGTGACCAATGATAATGTCCTTTTCATTGTGTTAACCTGACAGTTTTAATAATATTTGATAAAGTACAGTATTTGTCACATCAATATTATTCTGATCAATTTGATATCGTAAAAAAGTCCAAAATGTCTAAGCCGCCTGCGAAACAGAGACGATTGGAATTATCGCTCAATGACAAAATTGAGTTGATTTCAGAATCTCAGACTCTACCGAAACCTACCTACAAACAGCTTAGAGAGAAATACGGTGTTGGGAAAGGCACAGTGTTGGACTTCATACAAAAGGCCCAGAGGACCTGTATTGCTCACCTGTATATCGAAGCAATTATGGCAAAATATTCTTCAAATGAAATTCAAGGAAATAGGCCAGACCCCTATGCCAAGCCTTGTAGCAATCTTTATTTAATTTTTCATGCCCAGCAATTTTTGTATGGTTATTGTGAATCTCCACAGTTTCCAAGCTGTGAATCAGAAACTAGGTCCCTAGTGGCCAGACCCAGGGATCAATTCTTATATCATGACAGCATTTGTCTCTTGATGCCCAGCATTTGTATATGTAGTTTTTAGGTGAGGAACATAACCATTTGAAAAGATATGATCCAGGAGATAAGTCTGCAAGGATGGGGCAGACCCTGGGATCAATTCTAATATCATGACTGCATTTGTCTCCTTATACCAAACAATTGTATATGCAGTTTTGCAGTGGGGATCTTTACCATTTCAAAGTTATGACCCAGGAGTTAAGTCTCCAAGGGTGGGTCAGACCCCAAGGCCATCCATATGGGGTCTGACCCAAAGTATGTGCAATATGATCTCTTTATACTCAGCAATTTTATATATGGTTATAAGGTTGGGATCTCAACTGTTGCAAATCTGTGACACCGAAACTAGGTCCCTAGGGGTTTGGTCTGTACCCAGGGTCTTTGCTAATATCATGATTGCATTCGTCTCTTAATGCCCAGTAATTGTATATATTGTTTTGGCATGGGGATCTCAATCTTTTTAAAGTTATCACCCAGAGATTATGTCTCTAAGTGTGGGGTCAGACACACCATTTATACAAAATTGGTTACCCTTCATTCAAGGATACTCTAAACCAAAATTGGACCAAATACCTCCATTTATACAGAAGAAGAATGTTTTTAAAAAACAATTTGTTATGTTTTCCCTATTGGGCCCTGCCCCTCAGGCCCCTGGGGGACCAGACCCACGGTTTATACGAAATTGGTTCCTCTTCATTCAAGGATACTCTAAACCAAAATTGGACCAAATACCTCTATTTATACAGAAGAAAAATGTTTTTAAAACATCTACGTCAAGAATATAGAGGAAAACAGTAACAGAAACAAATTTCGATTCTCAACAGCTTCCAAGGTTGAACAGTTAGATGATCTCATGTGGAATTGGTTCCGTCAAGCCCGTGATAGGTCTATTCCCGTGTCGGGTGCCATCCTACAATAGAAGTCCCTGGAAATCGCTTTGCAGTTAGAGATATCGGATTTTAAGGCATCAAATGGATGATTAGACAAATTTAAATGCAGACACTTTATCAAGGCGTTTAAAGTGAATGGTGAAAGTGCTGTTGTAGATGTGAAGCTTGTCAGAGATTATTGTCAGCAGCATCCCGACATCTGTGACGGTTACAATTCATGAGACATTTTCAACTACAGTGGAACCCACTTATTATGATATCGGTTATTAGGTTATTATGATATATCGGTTATTATGATATTTTCTCCATGTACCGATTTTTTCCTTCTTTAACTAAGCAAAAAAAT
>JAULCA010445425.1:0-15497 GCA_032360845.1 Crassadoma gigantea | reverse complement strand
TATGCATAATTTGTTAAAAAAAATAACGTCGATTGCAACGAAAGGTAGCCAAAATGATACAAATGACCATTTGTGGAGTATTTCGAATGTTAGAATGTCTTACCTGCTGCTCTGCGTTTTCGAGAATGACCTGAAACTGTGAAAGGTTAGCTCTTAAGAAAAAATGATTAAATCAATCAATACACAATGTTCACTGTGCATTTTCATGCGTTAATATCAAATACGAAGTAAATGTTTATTACTTCTTCTTTGCGTTAGTTTAAAATCAAGATAAATATTTTATTATTTTATCGTAGCGAACGCTATTGCGTGAGCCCACTTCTTCTCTGGCTCACGAAGTGAGCTTTATTGGTGACAGGGATAGGTCACATAAAATAAACCCCAGCCAAAACCTACCATGAAATCCCATAGACCTAGCAAGTCAATTACGATTTCCAATAAAAGTAATCGATTTCAATACAACATATACGGTTTCAGTTAATGATTCTTTTTTTTTCACATTTAAAAAAAAATATGACAAAGCCCCAAGTTCCTTGCTCATTTCTTACTGTCGGGACCAAACCCAGCAGACACAGATAAAACTTGCGAACAACGCCATACATGTAATCGACAATAACCGCAAACAATACGGAAAAGCCAACTCTGAATTGTTATATTGAATATAAGTAGTGTAATGACATAAGAAGGCGCATGTTATAAAGATTTCTGTGAGGCATCTTTGTTTGGAGATTCTTCTGTATACTACACGATGCGTTTTCATGTAGTTACGTATAGAATATATAATTTCGTTTACACAATAAAAAGGAGAATACCAAACAGAATAATATCAGGTTTGAAAAAATTTAAAAAAATGATAATAAAAATGTTATATATTATTTGTGTAAGAAATCTGGTCTTTAGTCGATGTAAAAGAGCAACATTATTGAAAATATATGTGAATGTTAGGCAAAGGTATGTAGGTTATTTTGTCCATTTTCATTGAGTCTACAAACTCGGGTTCGAGCTTGCAACCCTGGGGATTGCCAAATCGACTGAGCTTGTGATCCGGTGAAATGGCAACATTTATTTATAAACATATACATTATGTCAAAACAGAATCCAATATTTTAAGTTGATGCCATATCTCAACCATGTTTTTCTGTATATCTGTTAAAACAAATCCGTCGCATGTTCGAGTTTCTAGTTTGTGTTTTATTTATAAGAACAGACCGCATTTTATCTTGAAATGCCAATTTGACATATATGGTATATATTGCAGAATATCGGACGACTTCGTGAAAAGAGCTTAGTAAAATCTTATTTATTTTAACAAATTTTATTGGAGAAAATATTTGAAAAAAATGGATAACACAACAAACAGGCTCAGTTCATACAAATATTCTCCTAGTAAATCAATAAGAGTGTATTTTATTTTGTAGCTCTCATGTCTGTCTGAAATGTTTGATGGTAACACTTAACATGACACAGTAACGGCATTTAATAGGCCATCCAGAAAAAAGTCTCTTGATATTGGTGGAATTATAGAAAGATAATGAACGCGGAGCGGGCGCAAGAACTGATAATGACATACATAGGAAACACGTTCACTTACACGCAAGAGAAACGAAACCCAAGTGAAAACCTACCTTGAAATATCTACATCTAGCAAGTCAGTTTACTTGCATTATTTGGGACAATGATCGTGCACAAATTAAAAGTCTGATTAGCTAAACGACAATTTAATATAAGTAATGCTTAAATCTATTTTTTTTCATTTTTTAAAACTAATAACTACAGGATAAGTGTATAAAACCCCCTACTTTGGGCCACGCTATAGTGGAATTTTCATCTTGATTTGCTCAGATATGTCCGATTGTATTACATGCGTCAAAATAAGGTAAAAGTTTGACCGAAAGTAAATATATTGGTATACCAAAAGGGGAAAGTTAAATCCCAATAAAAATGTGTTGTTTTCAAAATGAGCAATAACACCTAAAGAAATACCATTTATGTTTTTGAAAACATGTAGAAATTAAAAAGGCATGAGGAACGCTGACCAACTCATGCACCCATATATAAACCAAGCTTGAATGCATAATTATTTGTACAATATATTGTCTGTAGATGTTTTCTTTGTCTGTATTGTTTGTGACGTCACTATGATTGTAATTTGATGACGTAGCTAAAAGTATTTACTGTGCAACTATTGATCACGTTATGTAACTAAAGGTGACATATACGCATCAGTCAACCTGAAGAAGTCCCAGGAAGCAGAAAGGCAGATCTTGCATCTTGTTTATTTTATTCTGTATTTTCCTTAGCAAGAGTTTTTTCTATTATCGACCATATTTATACATGTATATATATATGTATATTGTAACAGGAGTTAGTTTATCATTACGGATGACGAAATAAAAAAGAAACCAAACAATCTTAAGGCGAAATCTTAATCATTTTTATCCTATCAAGGATATTCTTCAGGTTATTTATTTGAAGCAGATATTATGACGTCATAGCATAGCATGACCTAAATGAAAAGAGTATGGTTTAGGATTAAGTATTACTATGAGAGCTATTTCTAAAGTATCAGTTATTAAAAACATTCTTTTTGGGGCGAATGCACAAATTTACGATACGTGATGCTAAATTGAAAGAAATATTTACTTTAACATGTTTAAAATGGTTTGAGTAAACGTTTAGATGATTATGAGAATCTGTAGGTTTTGCATATAGATCAGTAGAATCGGTATTGCATATATATACATATATGGTAAGTAAAGCAAGTCAGAAATATGTAGATCTTTAAAGCATTATCACTTTCCTTATTGCTCTTAAGACCTTTTCCACAAAGCTTCACATAAATACAAGTAATGACGCCATTAAAATAATATTTAGGATATTGCGAAGATATTTTGAGAGGGTGATCAATATAATTCTAATAGTCTAATTAATTTAAGTTTCATCATCAAAATAGCCTTTTCAATTTTGGTTTAATCATCATTAGGATAGTCTTATCAATGTCGGTTAATTCATAAACTGTACACTTTAATAATGACGTCACACTTTGTATCTTTGTGTAAAGCTTTGTGTAAATCATCTGAATATTGATAATTAAAGCACTCATGCTTTACGTATCAATGTGTGTCTGATTTTTTACTTTTCAGGATAATGAGTGCAATGTATGTATAAATTCATTGCACAAATAACAATCTTGTATTGGCATTATATTACAAAAATAGGCACAGTGTACCAGAAAGGACAAAAGTAAACGTTTGACGTTAAACACACCTGCTGATGGTGCTACTGTTGGTGCTGGTGTTGTTGTTGCTGGTGCACACTCTTGCAAAGTACATTTGCCGTTGTTTCCACATTTTTCATTTTCTTTCTTTGTCACTTCGCAGTATTTGGTTCCGTCTGTAAGATCCAAAGTTTAATTTGTTATGTCTGTAGAGTTAAACAGTCACATAAAATGATGTTTTAATGTTTGACTTTCATCGCAGATAACGTCAAATTATACTCGCATGACGAAACGAGTATTAGCACAACGATCACCATGACGATGGACAATTCTTTCACTTTTTTTCATCATTTTTAACATAAATATTTAAATCACAGCGATGCAATAAATGCACGGTGATCTAAATACAAGTTTATTTCTCTAAATAACATATCTAGCCACACTTGCAGAAGCACGTCATTATATGTCACCTTCGTAGAACTGGGATGGAAACAAAATACATCTGCTGTTACCCGCTGCATATTGTAAGAACAAAATGCAGAATATAACATAATTGGGAAAGTGTTGTGCCGTTTTCTATGGACAAAACAGCGGCAAAAAGATCTGCTGCACCATCTGTAACATCTTTGACCTATATTTTAATCTTAATTTTCTATCTACCTTTTTGTTCAGATTTATTGTGACTTGTCCTACTTTCTATATCCATGATTTATATCACCATTGAGTATTCTTCTTTTGAGATATCAAACTCTAGATTCCAAGTAAGGCATCCGAGTGGATGATATGATATAGTGTCGTTAATATGCGCCAAATTATATGCACACGTCTGATGATATACATTCGCAAATGTGATGTTGGAAGATATCGCATAGTTTGCACATTTTATCTGCTCAATCGCTTCGTAAAATTGCTTGCCATACCAGATGGTGCGAAGTGGTTATTTCTTAATGTAAAAAATAACTTCCTCCTTGTGGGTCAATTTGCGATAAATTGTCGTAAAAAACATTAACAGTTAACGTAACATTTAGAATAATAAAATGAAAACTAAACTTAATCATCCTGGGTTTTAGATAAACAACAACATGCCTGACATTTCTCTGTCTATCAGAAATCTACATCAGCTATGAGCTTGTGTTAATGGAGTTTGCTGTCTCAGGTGATTGCTATTTAGAGAAAGACAAACATAGCAACATGTACGTTACTCATATGCTAATTGAATCTCCTTGTCTAATATATTACGAATGCAATGTACATGTGTACCACAAGTGAGAAGAATAATGCTATTGATAATGCGTTGATATCAGCGTAATATGTTCCCATAATTTAATTGTATACATATGTACGTATATGCCGAAAAAGTATATTTTCATGCACATGTAATGAATGATTAAAACTATAGTCTATATATTTATCTATATACTTGTATATACCATTGTGGTGTGTGCGCTTACACGGATGATGACTAATGTATATTGCTTATATACATGCAATGATATTTAACATGAAAATAATGTATGTCATGCGGAGCTGTGCATATTGATGAACACTGATGACTTGTGGGAAGTAAAATTAATTGTTATTATTTAATACATACTGTTTTGAATCATCTTTCGTAAACATTGAAAAAGTATCGTCCACTGTAAGGTGATAAACCCATGAACAGTCAGAAGCTCAGGGTTTAATTCGGCGCTTATTTCTCAGCTGCATTTAGCGACATTCATCCAATTGTATTTTTTTACAAAATTTATAATCAAAATACAAAAAGTAAATAAAGTAAAATGTTAGAAGATATATAATTATCTTTATCCTGTTGTTCATTACATACTTTCAATTTCTATTTATTACCGGATGTTGTTTTTGTATGAAATGTATCGTATTATTGACTAATTATAGACTTAATGTCAAATTTTCAATCCAATTGACCGTCTTCATGATGTTGGTGTAAGTTCACGTGGACCAGCAATACGAGTCCCTTTACAAACCGCTATGTAAAGGACCCATTAGATTGGGCCAAAGCTCACGGCAATTGCACTCTTCAAGAATGGGGTATTTGCTGAAGATTTTCTTTTGTCATCAACCAGCTTATGTTAATATTACATCAGCTTTTGATAACAATTTGAAGGGAATTTGAACGAAATTATTTACATAGCTAACGTCTTGTTTTAATCGGTACAAAGTTCATTTATACATCATTTATCTCTATCATTATTTTTGTGCTCTAACGGAAGCACGCGGTGGGTTAAATTCTCAATGTGGGATGAAAGCGGAGTATCCGGGGAAACCTTCCATGGTTAGCAGGTGACATGGATCAAATCCCTGCCATCTTTGTGAAGACGAGCGTACTGACAGGGATCGTATACCGGCAATCTTGGAGGAGACGAGTACGTTATCCAGACAGCGCCACCCAACCTACATATAGTATATACGTTACGCACAAGAAAGTATATATACTCTAGTTTTGACGGGAGGGAAATGGCGTCATTGTTTCAAATTAACATTGTAATTACATTTAACTACTTATCTATGATACAAACATTCTACATACGGGAGACCGGACAAGTTCGATTTCCCCTCATGGTTTTGGTCTTGACCTTATGATTATAAAGTAGGGATCTTAACAGGGTAGTTGAGTGGGCATCTACAGGAAAGATCAAATTAGGCTTTTGCAAGTTCGAGTCATGACTCTTATTAAAAGGGGCCGAACTGGTCCCCACAATTTTTAAGTCGGTCTTAAAATCTCATTAGAGCTTTATTGTATTGCTATACCTTGGTTCGCCGACTTAAATAAAAATAATATATTAAAGATGAACAAAAGCTATCCTCTTCATATGCTTTGCCGTCTCATATTATGTTGTAATTTTGACTTAAGGCAAGGAATGGAATTAGGAAAAAGATAAAGCATGAATCATAGATACATAAAGCAAAGTTTAATCGATGCATTTTCCAGAAAAAATAACTAATTTGAAGTGCTTTACTCGTATAAGCTTATATGAGCCAGTAGTGCGTGTCTGTGTTTTTGTATGTGACTTACTCTAGAAATAAACGGAGAATGGAGAATTAATGAAATAAAACATGTATACTCACATGTAACGGATATCAGGACTACGAAAACAATAATGACACTCCACTTCATGTTAGCCTGAAAAATACACAATTTAAACAAATAAACGTTATATTTAATCGTATCGATGTCTTGCACGAATTGAGGCTGCTTTTTTACTTATTCTTACTTATTTATCTATTTATTTATTTATTTATTTATTGTTTCTGGAGAGACTTACAAACCCAAGATATTCTATATTTTAACATTATGATACTTGAACGAGATTTTTTTTATCTTTATATTTGTTAACCAGTTATCACAAAATGTTGTAAAAACCAAGACAGTTGTTTATACAAATGACTTATCAATTCGTATTACATACCTGTTAGTTGGAACCTTACCCGCAACTGCTAGATTTAATTCTCATCACATCCGTTTTTATATCAGATGTATTTGCATATTGCCTTAGAAACACGATCAACTGCATGTATGTTATTCTAAACAAACCGCACATGAACTATTGAGCCGAGTAATCGTAGTATTTATAATGTATATTCCCCTTATCGCAGCATGAACCTTGACCTTTGTACGCTTTAGTAAAATCAAATGCTGCTTCTCTTTCGCCAGTTACTCCTCGTATATTTAACGTATGAGCGTCATAATGAACGAAGCAATTCTCACACCATGGATAAACCGATAACGTGTTAAATGAGAATTTAAGAAACAAAAGCGAGCACGGTCATGCTTGAGGGAAGTGGAACGTAATACAAGGTCGATACGAATGAAGTATCATTTATGCACTGTTTTATGAGAGATTCTAATTACAATTAATGCACATTTACATTTCACATACGGTACTATATGGGAAAGTAATTGTCGGCTTAATGAAGGATTTTGCTAGTTATATTGCGTTCATTGGAAATTAATCTACTTATTCGTTTTTGCTTTTGTTTTATTTCTAGGAAGAGGATTATTTCCCCCTATATTTACTTACTTTACAAATCGGAAGTATTCACTGCATTCCGAATAATATCTTATTAAGATGTAAATATCAGTTATTAAAAATTAATATCAAAACTAAATACGTAAAATTAATGTCACTAACATATTTTGAAAAAAAATCGAAATTCACATGTATACGTTTCGTATTGATTTAATAATTAAATGACACTGTTCGAACACAATAAAACAATTTTAATGCATCGGTTTATGTGTAAATGTTATGATCAATTATACACGTGCGGTTTCACAGGGTCAGAGAGCTATATAGAACAAGGGAAGTAGGCATACATCATTGCGTGTTAATGATAACCTAATCCCTTGACATATTGGTATGATCGTCGTTGTATGTTGACGCTCAGTAATATATGTTTTGTTTTAATTTTCTAAATATATTTTGACCACAATGATTCATTAGTTAAACGATAAGAGAAAACATTTTTTTTAAGCGTGCAACTTTTAAAATCGACTCTTAACTTACTCCGACAAGAAGGAACTCGATTTAACAAAATAGTCGTTTAAATATAAACATGATAAGAAACAGGTTTTACGTTTGAGTTATCAATTGGTTTTTTTTAACAAAAAACACAGTATACTTAAGAACTCACGCTATGCGGTGGATCAATTTCTGCCGCGTCTCCTGTTAAATTATAATTTAGTCAACATACACAGTCTCGGATCTCTCATACTTTTATAATGTGTTATAATACGACTATTACTGCTAAGTGGTTAATTTCAAGTTAGATGACAATCCTTTTGAAAATAGTTTTTATTTAATTGTTTTAAAGTTGTGCGTAAAAATCCCGAATTGATGAATATTCTATATTGTATAAAGTGCGTGATTCGTAAACCGTGCCACTACGCAAGAGAGGTAAATATACCAATCAAGGTTACAGCAAAAAGCGGTGAGACTTAACCATCCTATAGCATAGTCTACCTTTTGTATCTCGAAAGAGGAACGTACGACACTGCAAATAAAAGAATTGGCATCATACATCTTATTCGTCCTTCTTTGACTCATCAGTTACAATATTCTACGGGTCAAAATGTTCAAAATACTCTTAATTATCGTACCAGAGGGGCGAATGCATTAAAACCCCCTTATCTGCAAATTTCAAAATTTTGAAGGAGAACCGGTTTGCCTCAGAATAAAAACCATAAAGGTATATAAATCGTTAACAAAGTTCATTACAAGTGCAGCATCAACGGTCCATTTAGACAAAGGAGGTCATTCTAATTATCTGTTCTAATGGTATTTACGAATTATGATGTATTTCTAATTATTTTACATTCTCATTAGATATTATTTGTAGGATTGACAAAATCTAAAACTGATATTTCATAAATGCTTTGCGAGGAAGCGTGATCATGCATATGATTATTAAAGTTGTTCGTGTTTTGTAGGTTTTACACATGTCATAACGATATTAATTGTAATGTGTTCTTACTAGAAATACATATGTAAGAGTTCATGTACAAGATAGACAATATTTCAACATTGTAGATTCTCCCTTTTCTTTCTTTTCCCTTCATCATTAGGATAACCTGTTTGTTGATTAGCATGACCGTTTTACCATTAATTATATAGTGAAAACTGTATTAATAGTTCCATGCCGTTGCAATGGTGATGTCGAAAAACTAAGGTTGATTTAAATCATAAATATAATTGTTTCTGTTTTTCTGAAAGCAATAATTAACATATACATACTGTAGAAAGAGGACAGTGTTGATACCTTAGTGACGAATTACAAGCTATGCACACGCAACCTCGATCGATTGCACTGTACTAACATTTGAATCCAATCAATCATTCCCGTCCAAGCGAAATCCAGACACTTAAGTACATTGTTTATCTCCTATACGTACGTTCAGGCCGGAAATTGATATGTTGATAACGTGCAACGAGCGGATTCTTATCCGGTTAGTCACAAACAAGAAATGATAATAAATGCGTGGTATTTACTGGTGTTGATACAAACTCTGAACGTTTAGTTACATAAATAACTTCTACAATAGGGATTTTGTTAATAACTATGAATGAAATAGTATTTATATATCGCCTTGACGGCGCTTAGCTGCACAAAACAGCTGGTAGGTCATAGACCTTTTCTCCTGATCTCAACTGCCTTGTGTGGAGTTTGATATCGTCTGTGTGTCAACAATACTGAGGAAGTATACTGGCAAACATGTTATTATACGGAATTCGGAGTTTTATGAAGATTTATTCAAGACAGTTTGATTTAGGTGATACGATGAACCGTTCATATGATAAAAAGAAAATCAAAATATACACCTATTTTCAAATGAATCTTTATTTGTAACTGATATCTTAAAATATATAGTCAAGCATCACAGCAATGATAAATAAGTTATTAAGTTAGTTATGTAGATTTAATTGATACATATTAAATGATATAAAATCGCAGTTCATCACATACAGCCACGTGATTCAACACATGCGACATTCTTGATAAGTCATATATGATCCAATTAGTTTTAATCTAATCAAGCAGTCATTAGGAGCATTTAACGAAACATCAATCAAAACCATTTCCAAGATTATGATTTTCACAATCTTTATTGTTTTTTTTTAATTTTGAAATGCAAATATAATTTGCTTTTAAGCAAAGTCGTTGTTTTTCTTGGAACGAGATGTTTTGGTATTTGTTTTGCCGATTGCTCAAAATGATAAACAGCGTAATACCTTCATATTTGGATACTTAAAATCAGTAAAAAATCTTCGGTGTAAGAAAACGCTGAAACCAATCTCATAAGTTCAAGCGTCATTAAAAGAAATATTGTGCGATGCCATCCGTCATTGTGTCCAGTAGGTGATGCCTCTGGTGCATTTATCAGGGTGACACACGTTGTGTTGGAAATGTGAAAATAATGCACTCAGAAACATCTTGGCTAGGATTCCACACATCAATATAAGGTGGGGGCACAGAAGAAAACGAGCGATACTGCAGGGCGCCCACATTAGTCGCCGTTTATGGAACATATGGCATTTGAGGTTATGTACTGTATTGCATGACAGTTTAGTTAATTCATTCAAACAAGCCTGGTTTCCCTTCACCACGGTGTTCTAATGACTTAAACATTTATACTCTAGGCGGTGTCTTAGTTATCCAGACGAAATCATTTAGAGACCTTTAAACCATAATAGTCTAGACACTCTTGACCTTGAAAGAAGAAAAATATGTTAAAGCACCATATGCCACTTGTTATTATATAGTTACCATGGGCTTATTGGTTACTCATCAGAGTGTGATTTAGAACATTAAACTGGGACATCAAACTGACCAACTAATTCTGCTGTACCTATTGCCCTTTTATAAAATCATATATTCCTATCGGCTGTGTTTATGATGTAGTACATCAGCGCTATTGCAAGAGGGCAAATCAATTTGTTTGCCTCTGATTATTGTGAATATGGTGTTGTCGTTGTATCACATAATCAACAGTAAAAATCTTTTATTAGTAGACAGGTATAACATGGTGCTGGATCTGCTGTTACTCCCGGAGCTTCCGTTGCTCCCATCGGAGCTCTTGTTACTCCCGGAGCTCCTGTTCCTCCCGGAGCTCCTGTTACTCCCAGAGCTACTGTTACTCCCAGAGCTACTGTTACTCCCAGAGCTACTGTTACTCCCGGAACTACTGTTACTCCCGCCGGATTCGCTGTTGCTCCCGCCGTAGCTACTGTTAAAAGTAAAAAAAAAAATATTGTTGATATGCTAATATTACTTTAACTTTGAGATTACCGTCATTTTACTCTTATAAGTTACGGGTAACGCTAGCTAGAAATTAACTATTAAACTGATTTACTCCTATCATCACTTAACTGTTACGTAAATTGATATGTTTTTAACTTTGCCCTTTGTCAGAATCCATCTTTTTTAACCTACGTTTTGAACATAAAAGGTAATCGGAATCTTAATTTGCAAGCTTTCAAAAATGTGTGGTTCCTTTGTCTTGCAAAGTGTCAAATGATCGATGTCTCGACTCATGCACGTAAGTAAGGTCAGCTTTCAGAAAAAAAGTTCTGGACATTTCATCAGAGTAACACTCTCATACAGTAGGGAGTTAGAGGATGGGGGAAAAGTGTATATTCAACAAAGAGATCTATATCATAAAAAAACTGATAAACCAGTTGTCAATATATTGTACTCGGATGGAATGCTTTTTCAGGGCATTTGGGATGGTGTTTTAATGATGTAACATAAACGATGCGGTAACACCTCAACACTATTGTAACGAAGTCAAAATACCAACCTACGCCTTCAACACACATGTACACATACATCACGCAAATGGAGGAACGTAAAACCCTTTTATACCAAAAACTGCCACAGGAAAATCAAGCTAATCTAGCTGGTGTCTAACTCGTTGAACCGTTTTTGAACCCTAAATCGATAAACTACCATAAATAATTAACAAAGGTAAGATGTCACTGGTCCCTTAAAAAGGACAATGAGATAAAAACCGGTTTTGTGGAAGGTTAAACGTCTGCTGTTTCAACGAATACAACCTGCCAGACAAGTCTAGTTTAGATACAAGTAATGTCACGCACTCATAGCTACTACTGGGGTTACGGGAAACGGCAACAAGGGAACACAATTAAAACGTCGATCATTGTATCACATAAAGTATTAACAAATATATCAAAACAATCATGATGGCGACAATGAAACTAGGTTATTGCCAATATCAACTTGCAACTATGGAAGTGAAGATATCGGGAGTTAATCTTGAATACAAGACGCGTACCTGCTCGTGTGTGCGAGCGCGCGCGTACCACGACTAAGATTAACACATTGCGGGAACAAAGGAAGCAAAAGAAAGATGCTGAAGCTAGGGAAAACATGCTACAACAATTTGTCCAAAGATGACAAATGGGAAATGGAGAAGAAACCTTAGACAAACCTTTGTGGAAGATAAATATATAAATGGAAAACACCACGATGTGATACATTTCCTATGATTATGGAATGTGAAACTTCTATTTTCAACATTAATTTGAAATTTACTGTGAACGCAAATCTGAGTCGTAAGTCAAAAATGTTATTTATGCAATAGTTTGTTCTTAATGTGGTGATTTTTACATCGGTCAAACCGGTAATGAAATCAGAACACGCATGACTGTACATAGACAGCAAACTAAAACTGAATATTTACGACATTAATATGTTAACAAATAAATTCATGAATGTGCTGGAGATAACTTTAATGTATTACATTTGTATTCACCATTTTCATCAAATACAATTTAAGAGAAAAGATAGAAGACCAATTTATCAAAATATTAAAACCAGGTCTTAACAGGCCACAAAAATGCTTGTTTGTCCACCAATCTAAAACGATCTATGATCACCACTTGCATAGTTTAAGTGCCTCTTCTTAGGGAAATTATGTTTGTTGTATTTTATGGAGCAGCGGTGGTCTTCGTTGAGAAAAGTACTTGTGTCTGGAAGTTTATTCCTGATATTTTGGAAAATGTCAATCAGAGTAACGAGTTTTTTTAGGGTTCGTAGTGCACTCGATAAGATGTAGCTCTTGGGCTCCTTATAGATAATTTACAGTGGGTTAAGTGTGTTATTTTGGAGCAACAAAGGCATGCATGTAATGCACATTGTAATGACGACAAAATATTTTGTTTCTGTGTCTTCTACTAAGTGGACATTAAATAGACCAAAGCCACCAGAAGGCACGAATTGGAACCCCATCCTTTGATCTGCTCCCTCTTTTGCAACACTTTATCCTAATGAACCCGTCATACAGTTCGAAAATATGCCATAACCTAACTTCCAAGTTAAATATGCACCTGCTATAGTCCATCGTGTGTTTTTAAACAGTGTGTTTTGGCTTGCTTGATAAAATATAATATCACAAAGAGGTAATGCCTTTAATAACATATCCCCAACCAACTGCCAAGACATATGTGTATTGAAAGATGTAATTATCACTATTTGGCAGGGGTCTGTGCTAATATTTCTCAGAAGGTCTATATTTTCAGGCAGCCGAATGTACAGACTCAGCACGTTGTGGTTTAGTGCATTGGTTTTTTTAGCGTTTAAGAGTCGAAACACTGGTATCATATAATCATATAATGATTTCTGGATAATGAAATATCACACAACTGGAATGATAAAACAATGTCATTGTTTATTTCGGCGATTTATAAATCTAAAAATGATATATGTGCATGTGGTTGGGGAAATCCTGAACAGATGTATTTCGCAGATCGATATCTGATTATTAGTTATTAGTAAAATAATGTGTTATGTAAATAAGTTGTCGTTTGAAAATACAGACATATTTGCAATGTCATATTACAAAATATATGAAGCAAGATTTACACAATAGAAATATTTAAGCATTGAACTGTTTTTGTATGGTTTGCTTGCATAGCTGTGTCATTCAAATATTTCATAAATACCATCCAAAACATATCAATACTTATTTTAACGTTTTCATTGTCTCTTATGATTTTTTTACACAATTTATATCTAAATTTACGTCTTATCGACAGTCCACACACATCAGTTTAATAGTTGGCACAGCGTGTTGTTGCGTGCTGATTGGCTAACAAAGTAGTACTTTGAAGTTTTAACAAACCCTGAAATTTTATATCACAATTCAGTATCAATTCAATTCCGAATGATATATCTATAGGGTGATTTAAGTGTATCAATAGAAATCTGAGCTAAAAGTGAGATTTGAATTTTTCTTTCGATTTTTCCTCGGATTAAATTTTTCGCATGGATAGACAGTTAACACCGTAAATCCGACCTTGCCCTGCACGAGGAGTTATTTTTGGAAGTTGAATGAGCAAAGAGGAAAGTTTAAATTTGTGAAGATTTCAGGCGTGAATTTATTTGTTGATTGTATTGGACCCGATTACAGCTGATAGATAATACAACAGACTCCTTATGTATGTTTAATATATATTTTGTCCTAGGGATCCTTTGGCCCAAAGTTGCTGAGAGTCCGAAAAGGAGAAGTGTTGATAAAGTTATTGTATATATATAGCTACCATTGTTAAATACTTTTTGAACTATACATCAGCATATATCGATAAATATGCAATACATGCAATTTGTTTCATTTATTTGAATGAGTTGCTATTTCGAATCATATCACGTGTTTAGCCAAATCAGAATAAAGTGTGAGTCAAAATCAATATCAATGTGTTACTTACCAAATTGAACAACTGTCAACATAAAAGCCATAGCGAAGCATACCAAGTGGAGATTGCCCTGAACTCAATATTAAATTGGTAGATATTTTAATTCATCGAAAGCATTTAACAGCTGTATGGCAAATGTGGAAATGTATTCAAAATAGTATTCTTTACATACTCCATAACGGCCTCACTTAAAAGTCCTGAAAAAATGTAAGAAAAAATTAATATCCGAATACTGAAAGCTGTTCATGAAAAGAGAAATTACAAATATAAGTGTGTAAAGGTATTTAACTAATTAATTTTTAATAATTAGATTTATTATTATTTAATTCATAAAATTGCATCGTTGGTCATGCAGGTTTGGTAAGGAAAACGTGATTTTTTCTTTCCCCAGTATCAGTAATATTCAGAGAGAAAGTATCCCACAGATATACCAAATATATCGAACTGTAGTCATATACATCAGTGTTTATATTAGATCTGACGTCGTGTTCTGAATTACATCTATCTGTATACGTTATCGTATTTATGCTGCATGTTTTAAAAAAGAAGATAAAAATACCTTGTCAAATAATCGAAATAAATTGTTAATTTGTGAATTTGTCATTTTCTCTTTCATAATATGAGGATTAGTAACCCAAATCAAATTAAAAAGTTCAGCTAATTTAATGTTTTGACTTCTTACATTTCATTTTGTACCTGATGCAAGTCGGAAAACTCATAAAAGTCACTTAGTAATCCAGTGTTCTTTCCAAAACTCAGTAAAAGTCGTTCAATAAAATGAGCATATCAAAACTTTCGAAATGAAAAAAAAATTCATTTTCTTCTATAAATCGTAAAACAAAAGCTGAAACATAGGAAATGGCAGCGGCAAGCTTTTCATTTTTCAAATTTAAGCAAAACATTTAAACATTAATTTTAACACTACCGATACATACCATGTTGAGTATTTTGTTCGTGATAGGCTGATGAAGGCTGGTGTTAGCTGGGCATGGTTTATATACTGAATGTGACGTCATTGTTGATACGTTTTCCTTAGAAACGCCAATGACAGT
>JAULCA010445392.1:0-10487 GCA_032360845.1 Crassadoma gigantea | reverse complement strand
TCTGCAATTAGCAAATCATGATATATACAGTGGAGCATCGGTAATCCAGACATCTTCATTTCCAGTAAAAATAATCCTGACCCCTTTATTTACTAAGTTTATGTAGAATCTGTCATTTACTTTAGATAATTTATACACTTTCATATTTATTACATAGCTGCCAGAAGAATTTTTTTGAAGTTGATAATCTAGACCCTTTGTATCCAGTCATAACAGTCATAAAAAATAGATTTCTCTTTCCAAAATAAAATTATAGCTACTTGATTTCATTAAGTCCTTGTATTTATATTCGAAGGTCATGAAGTCATGAAATCAAATACAAGAATTTTTCATCTTATACACTGGATGATCCTATTGTTTAGAAAAAAATCCCCATCTTCCATGCTGTAGTCGTAAATAAATCTGGATACAATTTAGACTTATTTGACTCAACACTGAACCAGTTCCTTGAAGCATTAATTATTACTTTATTATTCTTGTACCAAAAAAATCACTTTTGTGTTTCACCAGGAAAAAGGATGGGAAGATCTTGGTAAGTGGAAGCAAGCATGGCCTTGAATGGGATGCAGCCTCTGGTAAAGCTACCCTTAAATTCAAGAGTCTGGCTGAAGCAGATTCTGGTTGTTACGAGTGTTCAGCTTTATCTTCTGCTGGCTCTGTGTCCTGTTCAACAAATGTTGCTGTCAAAAGTAAGTCTGATTACAATTTGGTACACTATGTATGCAGTCAAATTCTTCAAGCAAAAGACTAAATTTGATAGCAATTTCCAACTTGACCATTGTTTCACAACTTTCACACAAATCAAGTTGCTCCATTAAAAATATTTGCTTTGCTGACCAATGCGCTGATTTATTACAGAACCTGAAAAGAAACCGACTGTTTTGGAAGCTCTGAAGAAAGAGTACAGTTTCGTTGAGACCAAAGAAACTGTTCGCCTTCAGTGCAAAATGGAGGGCAATCCATGTCCGGAGATCTCTTGGTTAGTACATTTGCTATTAATTTTTGCTTTGTCATGGTCAAACACCTGTTTAAAGCATTTTTTTCATAATTTCCACATATCTTTGAGATGAGATACAAGTTTATACACTGGTAACTGAAAGGTGTATTTTGCATAATTTTTGGGATATTTTATTCCGTTATTTTTCCGTCTTGAATTGAAACTAAATTGGTATTTACGCTTATGGTATACAGACACACCAGAAAAGAAAACAAGTTATTTTCCTTTTCCAATTCAAAAGTTGTGGTCAGTGTGAAGTAACTGCTCTAATTGATAACTCTCAATCTTATTTTTTAGGACCAAAGATGGGAAGGTGTTAAAAGCTACAGAACAGATCACCTTTGAGTGGGACGCCAAAACTGGTGTAGCAGCTCTTGTGTTTAAAGGCGTGAGTGTGTCAAACACAGGGAAATACGAGTGTGTGGCCACTTCTAAAGTAGGAACGGTTAAATCTGCTACAACAATGACTGTTAAAGGTAAGAATGACAGACCATGGCCACGAAACATTCTAAAATATGTAGGAAGCCAATGTTTTTAGAAAGAGAAGACCATTAAACAGATATTAATTTATTCACATGGCCAAAGGGGTTCAATCTATTAGAACCAAAAGTTTGGGTAAAGAAATGACCTTGGCTGATATCAAAGTTCAGAGCACAGGGGTACAATTTATCAAAATATTTATATTTCTTCTTATGAAGAATTAAGAGGTCTCGAGTAACTTTATCTTGCATGTATCTTACAGGCATAGAGTGCTACAACATTTGCAAAAAGAAAATCACTCTGGCCAAGGTTCAATTTCACAGGGCTCAAGTATGTTAAACAATCAAATGATATCTTCTGAAACACCAGGGGGCCTAGAGTTATGATAATATAGCCACTGACTTGTTGGCAATGAGTGCTACCTTGTTTTAGAAAAAGAAACTGTCTTGGCCTATATTCATGGTCACAGGAATCAAATCTTTCAAAACACTCAAATGATGTCTGAAGAGGAACAAAAATTCTTTAGTGGGTTTGGTTCGGTTTCATTTTGTTTAATGTCCTATTAACAGCTTAGGTCATTTAAGGAAGGCTCTTTAGTGGTAATAACCTTTTGGCAACGAATGCTACAAAGTATGGAAAACTACCTTAACCTGTATTCAAGGTCACTGGAGTCATACTTTGCAAAATGAAATGACCTTAACCCATATCTAAGGTCACAGGGGTCAAAACACCCAAGTAACTTCTCCTCAAAAACTAAAATTTGAAAAGAAATGATATTAATAGCTTGCCGAAAAGTGATACAGCAAAATTTATAAAACAGAAATAATCTTGATCTTTAATCAGGCCTCAGGGGTCAAATTTGTTTAAATCCTCTTTCAATTTCTGAAGAACTAAAAAGACCTTAAATCATAATATTGAGCCTGTTGCTTGTTTAAATATAGTGATAGAAAGTTTCATTATTTGGTGTTTATATTTTCAGAACCAGAGAGGTCTCCCTCAGTTGTGGAATCATTGAACAAAGAGTATAGTGCTTTAGAATCGGATGAAAATGTATGTCTGAAATGTAAAGTGGATGGAAACCCAGTTCCTGAAATCTCATGGTATGTGGAAATGTGTTGTATCATGTTGTTGTACAAAGAAAAACAATAATTTATAATTCCTGTATGGAAGTCCAAGCATGCTTTCTGGTTTCGTTGTTTTCTCATACACCAAATATTTTAATAGTACATCATAAATTTGAATGAAAAATAAAAAATAAATACTCAAATTTCTTATACAGGATTTACTGATGTCAAAGTTTTGCAAAAAGATTAAAATCAATTCCTTGTTTTTACATTTATTGCCACTACAGTTTGTGTGTGTTTTGTTTCAGGACAAAGGATGGTAAAAAATTGTCAGCAAGTGATAACGTAAAAATGGAATGGGACGCCGCCACCTGTAGGGCCTCCTTAATATTCAAACATCCGAAAGCTAGTGATTCTGGAAGTTACGAATGTGTTGCAAAGTCTTCTGCTGGTACAACAAGCTCTCCAACTAAATTAGCGGTCAAAAGTGAGTACAAATGCTTCTTTCTTACCCTGTGTGAGGATGATCACCTCCACGCTTCATCAAAAAGGTTGCTTGCCAGAGCAAGTGGTTGCCATGGAATGTGGCAGAAAGTTGGACACAAACTGCATTCATTTCTAATGAATGCAACATCTCATGAAAAAGATGTCGAGGAGCTGAGGAATAAATGTTAATGTAAACACGACACTTGTTATGACAGGCACATTCATTGTCCTGTGGTGATATCAACAGAGGCATTCTATGTCCAGTTATTTTTTAAAATCTACTGAGCAGATACAAAATACAACTTTTTCTGAATGTCCCTCTATGATAATGAATGTCTCCCTAACACCGCCCAACTCGTATTATATACATCACAATGCAAGATTTTACAAAACCATAAAGTTATACAAACAGTCATTACAATGAAAGTGTGCCATACCTCTATTATACAAAGAATTTGTTGTGAAGTGTGCTGTATTCCAGCGAGTGCTACAGCTACTGTGAAGTAGAACTGACGCAATATATATGATGATAGCATGCAAATATCGGAGCCTATGACAGAATATTCAATACAAATGGTGGGGAAATTGTTTTTCTCTAGTAAGTGCTTTTCTTTCAGAACCAGATATAATACCGACCGTTCAGAGACATCTAGACAAGACCTATACCACTGTAGAAGGTGGAAAGTCTCTACGGCTAGAGTGTCAGGTGGACGGCTTTCCAAGTCCCAATGTCACATGGTATGGTGTCTGTTGTAACGTAGTTAGTATATGGTCTGTCTTTGGTGTAGTGTCGTCAGACAATGCTGTCGGTCTCGGTGTAGTCAATGTGCTGTCATAGTTAGTTTGTTTTCTGTCGTAGTTAGTCTGTTTTCTGTCGTAGTTAGTCTGATTTCTGTTGTAGTTTAGACAATTTTCTGTCTGAGGTATTGTTGTCAATATATGGTGTCCATGATACCTTGTCGTTCTATGCTATATGCCTTAGTCTGCATATCTGTTGTAGTCAGTGCGTGATGTTTGTTGTAGCATAGTATGTTTTAACTGTCAGTTGTAGTGTAGTCGCGCGATCCCCAGCATAATTCATTGAAACTGCATTTATTATGAGTCTTTTCTATATGATTGTTACTAATTATAACAATGAAAATAGAAATGATGAGCAACAACACCACTGAATCAGGTACAAAATGTAATGTTTGATTTACATCCTACATGCTGACATGTTTTGGCCAAAGGGAGGCTGTGTTCAGAGCACAGTTATATGATTTTGTGCAACTATGGTACAATGAAAGTAAAGGTCATGTGACTAGGACGATTAAGATGTAATGGAGGACTATGCATCACCCCTTAATACCAGCTTTTCTAGTATAGACACTGATGTTACTGATAAATTACCAGAATCCATATATATTAGACTGGTCAGTGTACACAGAGTGTACACAGTATTTTCCAAAAAATAATTAAAGCAGTAAGTAATGTTTTAGCTATTATGAATTATGACAATGGTGAAAATTCATGATTTTTAAAGAAGATTCTCAGAGTTGGGGGGGGTGGGGGGGGTGGGGGGTGTTCCTGAGGCCAAAAAGAACCCCTCTGGATCCGCCATTGTAGCATAATCAGTGTATACTGTATGTTTTGGCATAGTCAGTGTATACTGTATGTTGTAGCATAGTCGGTGTATACTGTATGTGATAATGTTATCTGAATACACTGTCTATCACAGTGTAGTTAGTCTAAAGCTATCTGTCCTAGTGTAGTCCGCATTAGCTATCTATATTAGTACATGATGTCTGTTGTAGTGCTTTTAGTACACAGTTTGTTGCAGTGGATAGTCAGTATACACCATGTGTTATAGTGTAGACTGCATACTCTAAAGTAAAATAAAAGTTATGTGTTAGATAATACAAACATAAGTCAATAAATGGTAATGTTGTGGTTATGTTGGATTGTCTGTCTATATGTTTTTGGCCTAATTAGCTAAAGAGACCAATTCAGTAGAAAATTTTAATTTTAACTAAATGGTAAACTGTCCAGTATGAAATTCTAAACAGTTGATTACTTAAACTGTAATGAGATACTTTTGTACTTTTTGTTTATGTAGCTTCATATCAGTATTGGGAAATATTGAAATATCAAATGTTTTAAACAAATTTATTTCTGATAGCTATTTATTGTGAATCATACTTAAAATATAGGATAAAAAATGGGAAAGAGGTTGTCGTTGGTGACAACGTTTCTATGGAGTGGGATCCAGCTACTGGTAGCGCCTCCCTGGTGTTCAAACAGCCAACATGTGAGGATTCTGGTGACTACCAGTGTGTGGCCACATCACCTGTGGGTACCACAAACTCTCACACAACTCTTAATGTCAAAAGTGAGTAATCAAATACACCACAAACTCTCACACGACACTAACTGTCAAAAGTGAGTACTCATGTGTATAGAGTAAAAATGCAGAAGAATTACATTTGTTGCAAAATTTTTTCTTGCAGAAATTTGGGGGAAGTGCTGGGGAAGGGGGGGGGGGTCAATAATTTTAACTTCGTAGGAAAAAAACATTGTAAAATAAAGCTACGATTGATACAGAGGGAGGATGTTCACCCCTACATATCTAAACTGGACTATGGTTTTCGGGATGTGCTTACAGTATGTCGAAATTCTCATTCAAGGTTGATTTTCTTTCATGATTAATTGTTCAGACTTTTGAACAAAAGATATTTGCATCTGTCATAAAACTGATTTAAAACAAAAATAAACAGTCTATGATGTGTTGATATATTTTACTAATTTTTTTCATCCACTTGTAAAGATGTTAGTATATTTCATAGTTCTTTTTTAAAATTTACCTGTACATTGATTATAAATATATTGTGTATCATTTTGTAATATTCCTAAAATTGTAAGATGTTATTAACACCCATTCCAGAACCAGACAGAGTTCCGTCTGTCGTTAAACAGTTAGACAAGGTATACGATTGCCAGGAGGGAGGCGACAGTGTCCGACTTACGTGTAGGATGGAGGGCTACCCTAGCCCCACTATCACATGGTACGATGTTGTTCTAGTATTGCATGGTACGCTGGTAGTCAGGTATTGTTTGTACGTCGCTGTAAACACGGTGTAAACAGACTCAGAAATAGATATTTGTGGGTGTCTGATGATAACTGTCTTTTTGTGCTAGCCCTAATTATACAAGCCTCTCTTGTGATGTACTGGCTTTGAACACAACATCAGTAACAATGTTTCTGGTACAGAATTATCCATGTACCAGTATAGTCAACGTCTACGTCTCTGATAGTATCTACATTTTGTAAACAAGCTGACAGGTCGTGTCGTAAAGGTACAGTGGCTGACATAATGTCACGGTAACACTGTTTGTAAAACTCTCGTAGAGTGCATAGAGCTTTACCATATTTCACGTCCTTAATTAACCCTTTCACCACTATAGACCATAATGAACACATCCAGATCAATGCATGGTAGAGTCTACTAAAGTTACACAGGGATGAAATGGTTAAATGACTTGAGCTACTGATAGGACGTACAACTTTATAAAACGAAACGTCTACCCTATTTCACCAGTGACATTCCTTATGCTTGGTGTTACTCTATCTAGACCTCTTCCACAGAGTTTCATAATTGAACCCCTTTGATTTTCCATCCGAAAATTGATCAGAAAAGGTGTTCAGTACACTGTGTTAAGGTCAGATCACAATGACCTTTTACCCATAAAGGTCAAAGGTCAAATAAATGTAAAATTTCAGCAAAATTTTGTCTAGGATCTCAAAATTAAACCACTGAAGATGTCTTTATAGAAATATAAGCTGTATCTTTATCACCAATAGAAAGTGTGTTGTGGACAGTATAGATGTGCAAAATGTTTCGTGAAATTTTGTCGAGTGTCATAAATGGCGGATTGCATGACACCTGTGAAGTAGTATTAGCAGGGTTAATTTGGCTCAATTATACTACATAGTATTATAGAATGCAATAAATAAACAAAAACAGTAAGGATATTGAAACGAGTCCACAATAGATAGTGGAATTTTCTTGCCAACCATATCAATAAATCAATTTTAATTTTCTTGAAAATTAAATTCAAAATAGAAAACGGAAAATGTATTTAATTTAAGAAATATTGGTATGTACCTATTATTCATTTAATTAAAACAATTGTAAAATTTGTCAGAAAAACTGGGTAAATTATGAATTCATCATTTTTCAAATCATGATGCTAGGATAAAAGATGGGAAGGAGGTTATTCCTGGCAACAATGTTGCTATGGAGTGGGACCCTGACACTGGTAGCGCCGCCCTGGTATTCAAACAGCCAAAATGTGAGGATTCTGGTGACTACCAGTGTGTGGCCACATCACCTGTGGGTACCACAAACTCTCACACAACACTTACTGTCAAAAGTGAGTACTCACATATACTAAAAATAAAGTTCTAATACTGAACTAATTGTCAAAAGTGAGTGATCATACACATATTATAACATTAGCTATCATACTTGTGTAAAAAGTGAGAACTCAAAATACATGTATACTGCAAACTCTCATGAATTACTATGAAATTATAATGATGACAAAATCCTAAATGCGACAAGTCTTCTGATGCAAGTATATTGTCTTTGAGAGTTTTGTAGACAATTATTTCATCAATGTAGTTCAATACGTGTAATTGAAAATCTTTGAGCATGTACTTGGTAATTTTAGGATGAATAAGTATTTTTAACAGCATATGCAGCCACAATCTATAGAAAATGAACATCTTTCGCTGTGCTGTGTTACAGAAATACCTACAGTGGTTAAACCACTTAATAAAGCATACGAGCCTGTCGAAGGAGACCAAAACGTCTGTCTGGTGTGTAAACTGGACGGAACTCCGGCCCCAGATATCACATGGTACGATTTGTCTTATGTTGGTGTCTGTAGATATGGATTAGTAATTGTAGTTTGGTTATCAACTTGTGCTAAAATACGTGATATTTTTGTGTTTTGTATAAGAAAGATGTCAAGCTCCAAAAGCTGCCAAAAGAGTTTTCAAAGCTACTTTTGTTTTTTTCTGGTTTTGGTGATTTTATTTGTTACTTGTGGTGTCAGTGGTCTTAATTTAGATCTTGTGGTAACACAATGATTCATCATCTTAGAGAATAAAAAATTAATTGTTTATTTGAAATGATGCACTAGGCTTAAAGATGGAGAAAAGGTTACTCCTGGCAACAATGTTGCTATGGAGTGGGATCCAGATACTGGTAGCGCCGCCCTGGTGTTCAAACAGCCAAAGTGTGATGATTCTGGTGACTACCAGTGTGTGGCCACATCACCTTTGGGTACCACAAACTCTCACACGACTCTTACTGTCAAGAGTAAGTACTTAAATAAACCATTAACTCTCGCATGACACTTACTGTCAAAAGTGAGTACTCAAATACACCACAAACTCTCACACGACACTTATTGTCAAAAGTGAGTACTCAAATAGACCACAAACTCTCACACGACATTAACTGTCAAAAGTGAATACTCAAATAGACCACAAACTCTCACACGACACTGTCAAAAGTGAGTACTCAAATAGACCATTAACTCTCACACGACACTTACTGTTAAAATTGAGTACTCACATAAAATGAAATACTTTTGCAACACTTATTGTCAGATACAAGTAATCATTCACATAACTTTCACACTGTTGCTTAAAAAGTGATTGCTCAAATAAACTCTCATATATTATGATGAAAAATAAGTCATAATACAAATAAGTCTCCGGTACAAATATATGTCTTCAAAATTTTGTTAACAAATTTTCTATAAATAAGTATGCAAAGACAAATTAAAAAAAATTAAAAAAACTTTGAGCATGTGATAGCCCTGCTAACTGAGAATGAATGGATATTTATTACTGTAAATATAGCCACACTCTATAGCAATTGATTGTCTGTCGCTGTGTTGTGTTACAGAAATACCTACATTGGTTGAACCACTTAGCAAGGCATATGAGCCTGTCGAAGGAGAACAAAATGTCCGTCTGGTGTGTAAACTGGACGGAACTCCAGCTCCAGAGGTCACATGGTACGATTATGTTGTTTGTAGGAGTCCGTAGATGTAGAATAGTTAATGCAGTTATGCGACCAATTTTTGCCAAATTTAAATTGTATTGAATATTTTTTTGTTTTGGGAAAGCTGTATGCTTAAAATGTTGAAGTTTTCTGATATTCTTGTGTTTTGTTTTTGTTCATTATTTAAATAGGTGTTATGCTTCAAAAGCTATCTAAAGATTTTCTAATTGGACCCTCCATGTCATCCTGGTAACCACTTTGATTTTATTTGTTACTTATAAGTATCACTCACTGAAATTACTGTAGCTCTTGTGTCATATCATTGAACTCTTTAACATACTTGAGAAGCTGTAAAAAGTTGTATATTTGAAATGATACACTAGGCTTAAAGATGGGAAAAAAGTAACTCCTGGCGACAATGTTGCTATGGAGTGGGATCCAGCTACTGGTAGCGCCGCCCTGGTGTTCAAACAGCCAACATGTGAGGATTCTGGTGACTACCAGTGTGTGGCCACATCACCTGTGGGTACCACAAACTCTCACACGACACTTACTGTCAAAAGTGAGTAATCAAATATACCACAAACTCTCACACGACACTTACTGTCAAAAGTGAGTAATCATATGCATAGCAATTATTCTCACATTTCTGTCAAAAGTGAATACTCAAATTCAACACTAACTCACACATGATTCTTACGGGTACTGTCAAGTGAGTATACTCACATATACTTAAAACACTCACACAACTCTTTATTAACTGATAATATGACATTGTGGTGATGAAAGGTTACAAACAAATCTTCTGATGTAGATTTATTACCTAAAACACTTTTGTGGAGAGATTAATAACCCGAGAACAATTTCCAAGAATTTAAAGTCTAAGATCATGACCTCAACTTATTTAGGGATGGTTGGATATCAATATTTTTACCTTGAATGCAGTAACACTCTATAGAAAATGACCGTTTGTCACTGTGCTGTGTTACAGAAATACCTACAGTGGTTGAACCACTTAGCAAGGCATACGAGCCTGTCGAAGGAGATCAAAATGTCCGTCTTGTGTGTAAACTGGACGGAACTCCAGCTCCCGAGGTCACATGGTACGATTGTGTTGTATGTTGGTGTCTGTAGATGTAGAATAGTTAGTGCTGTTTTGCGACCAACTTGTGCAAAATATAAATTGTATGGAATATTTTTTGTTTGTAAAAAGCTTGGTGATAAATATATGCTTGAAAACTACCTTTGTATTGACTGTTTTCTGATGTTATTGTTTTTGGATTTCGAAAAGCTAGAGTTTTAAAATGGATCCTTTATATTTTGATTATTACTGCATTGATTTTATTCGTTATTGAAATGTCAGAGATATTGCTGTAGATCTTCTGTCATTATTCAACTCTTCGA
>JAULCA010445348.1:0-10491 GCA_032360845.1 Crassadoma gigantea | reverse complement strand
ATCATAATAAAATTTTATCAACACGTCTTCATAGCATCTGTATTAAATTACTCTGTGCATGCACACCCTTACAAACCTATTCATACCAAAACGGTACACAACTGGATAATAAAGAGAAAATAATATTTAATGTGACCAAAGTTAATTTATTTTTATCTTTACATCACCATAATATACTAGTATGCTGACTGTTTTATAAAAGATAATCATTAATAGGATAAATTATGTATTATTTATTTTTTTCTCATAATTAAATAAGATTAGATTAGATATTTCTGTTACCTGTCTATAGTCTGGAAGGGCATCTTACTGCTGTGTGAGGCATCTCGGATCCAGAGATCTAAATGCTGTGAATACAGGATGACTGACAAAGGCGTTAGTTAACTCACCAATAAGGTTATTGATAAAAGGGACACCAACGGTTTCCAAAAACACAACATGTGGTATTTTGTGGCGTTTGAAGTATCTGCGTCTTCTCATTTGGAGATCCGTTCTGTCAACTATTTCCTGAAAAAAGGGTCTTTTTCATTTCAAAATATCATCAAGATTTAAAGGGAATTGGGCAACAGGCGAAGCCTATACAAGCCCATTCCCGGGAGGTACATCTCAAACAATAGAAATTAACTATGATTAGTAACAAACATAGTTTAGGATCAGTATCAATCAAGATAAGCTACACCATACCTACAGGCATGCATATACACATACATGAACAAACATATATGCATACACACGAACGTACGCACTCACACATACACACGCACATATATACATACATACATGTAAATTAACATTCAAAATATGTTGGTTGATTTTAGATATCCTTGAACACAAATATGAATAGCAGAATTAAGATCTTCACCAAAGAAACTACTTCCTTTAGTCGATATATTAACATCAAGCATAAGATGTTCATAAATGTTAAGGTTTAAGTTTAAATTTGTGTCAAGCTGTAAATGAGACAGAGATATTAGCATATTTTGTCTTTGTGTTATATATGTAAAACAGGGTGTCAACTTTGGGGAAATATATGTCTAGGATCTGGTCACCAGGAGCCTGAAGAATACCAATCAGGTGTTCAATTTCATTGGTTGTTACTTTCACTTGACTCTATGTCCACAAAGCAAATCTTTGGATGTTGCAAGTATAGACATAAGAAATTGAGATGCTGAAGAATGTCACATAACAACAGAATAATAGCGACCACACTTCTGTTTGCGAAGCCCAAATACCTCTGGCTCCTTTCGTTCTTGGTATAAGGAGTCGAGAGTATCGAGTATTGCTTCATATCGGTCTATGAAGCAGACACATGCTTTGCCATGGGACAACCACCTTGTTGATGCAGCCCTGGCTGATATCCATACACTTTTTAGACATGTTTAAAGACATCAAACCTCCTTGGGGGAAAATGAAAAAAAAGATCAATATCGCAAAAAGTACCTCCTCAGTTTCAACCAAGACTGGATACGTTTTCATTAAATATTTCAGACATAACGCCAAGCGATGGTTTCGGCAATTCATGTACATCATTTGAGAAAGATTCCTCCTTCTTCTCTGTAAACCTAACATGATACAATAAAAACAATAATTAGCATTTCTGAATTCTGAGTGAATTATGAATATTATATATATCCATCCGGCCATCAGTCCGAGTCAAAAGTGGTTCAGGGTGTCCCTCCATATAGCTTCAAATATTTTTTTTCATTTATAATTTGAATAAAGTGACATCAATAATGCAAACAGAGTCAGTTTGAATTATTCTTAAAATAGATACATCTATAAATGGATATTTCTAATCAGAAATACTTTAAACAGCAATCAAAGTTTTACTTACCTGAGGTTTCACCACTCATAGTGTTTCTGCCGTCAAGGCCAACAAATCTGCACCTCAACGCATCCAAGCTCTTGGCTATAAGAAACTGCTGTATGGCCTGTGGTAAAGAATCACTGTCTGTTTTTGCAACATTAATTCATCCTAGGAAATGATTGACTGGTTGTATAGTTAAACCCTCTTTACAACTTCAATTTTCCAAAAATGCTGAGTTGTTCCCTATTTTGTTCATCACAGCTTTCATCTGCCAGTAATGTGTAGTAGTTGGCATTTCCAATTGAAAACAGTGTTCACCAATAATGTCAATTAAATCTACAACTGAGGTATCAGATAGATATGTTGCATTTGTGGGTGCAAATTGGAGATGATGCTGAAAGTCCTCAACACCAAGGGAAGCCACAAATTTAACGAAATTCTCCAAATTTGTTTGGACCCATCGCGTTTGTGCGATAAATATACAATTCTGAACATTTTTATGGTGCGGCGTCCGTCGTCCGTCATATTTTCCTCTAAACGACTTCTTCTGAAGAACGGACAGTCGTAGAGCCATGATCTTTAAGTGAAAGCTTCCTTGGTAGGAGCCCAACAAAGTTTGAGAACGAAAATGACCTTGACCTACTTTTATGGTCACAGGGGTCAAACTTGTTAAAACCTTGAAACGACTTATTCTGATTAACCAAAAGGCCAAAAAGCATGATATTTTGCTGATAGGTTCCTAGTATGAAGCCTGACTAAGTTTGCGGGAAAAAATGACCTCGACTCATATTCAAGGTCACAGGGGTCAAAATATTTTAACGACTACTGATTAACCAAAAGGCCCAGACGTGCGATATTTGGCTGATAGGTTTCTAGGATGAAGCTTGACAAAGTTTGCGAAAGAAAATTACTTTAAACCTGCATTCAAGGTCTAAGGGGTCAAATTTGTTAAACCCTAAAAACAACTTCTTCTGATTAACCAAAACGCCGTAAAGTGTGATATTTGGCCGATAGGTTCCTAGGATGAAGCCTGACAAACAATACAAAAAGAAATGACCTCAACCCGTAGTCAAGGTCACAGGGGTCAAATTTGTTAAAACATTTTATCTCGTTCTACTAATTAACCCAAAATCCCAAAAACGTGATATTTATCAGCTATTTCCTTGGACGAAGCCTGACAAAGTTTGCGAAAAAATGACCTTGACCGGTATTCAAGGTCACAGGGGTCAAATTTGTTAAACCCTTTAAACTACATCTTCTGATTAACCAAAATGCCCTGAAGCATGATATGTGGTTATTAAGTACCTTGGATAAGGCCTGACAACGTTTGTGAAACGAAATGAATGACCCATATTCAAGGTCACAGGGGTCAAATTTGTTAAAAATCTTTGAACGACCTGAGGGCCAAGAAGTGTGATATTTGTCTTATTAGGTTTCTAGGATGAAACCTGACAAAGTTTGCGAAAAGAAATTTCCTTGATCCGTATTCAAGGTCCATTTTTGTTAAAACCTTTAAATGATTTCTTCCGATTAACCAAAATGCCCAGAAACGTGATATTTGGCTGTTAGTTTCATAGTATGAAACCTGACAACGTTTGCGAAAAGGTATGACATTGGCAAATTTTCAAGGTCATAGGGTCAAATTTGTTAAACATTTAAGCGACTTCTTCTGATTAATCAAAAACCCTAGAAGCATGATATTTGGCTGATAGGTTCCTAGGATAAAGCCTGAGAAAATTTACGAAAAAAATGACTTTGACCGATATTCAAGATTGTTTGATTCACCTGAAAACACATCTTTGACACAGCGGCGATCGCCTCGATATTGGTAGCCAACATCTATGACGTCACAAGTTCAACGCTGTCAGGAATATGTCGTGAAGCTTTGATCGTGCGTTCGATATGTAAGCTTTTAAGGTACTGTACTTATATGATATATTCCGAGATCACTTACTGGCGTAGGTAATATTTAAAGTACAATAAAAAAAGACATGAATGATTTTGTTTTACAATTTTAATGATGAACTGAGTTCTTACTGAAGAGGCAAGCGATTCGCTTTATGTGGTGTCATAAAACACATGCGAATGCAATTTGAATGAATCCGTATTTTTAAATAATTCAAAAATCTTGTGCTAAATATTATGCGTTTTGTTTTTAAATTGTTCACTAGAAAATTTGATGAACACATACAACACAATGTAATTGATAAAAATATAAGGCAAATTTACGTAAGCGCACGCCACCCCTTTCTTTACAATATGCAGTTAAACGCGATACAATAATGTATATGTGGAAGGTTGAATTATTCTGTCATGAATATATGTGACATTGTTTATAAGTCATGTGGTGTTTGAAAATTAAATAGAGGCTGGCATGGGATTCCTTGAAGGTAATTAATGTATTATGATGGGGTAAGCTGCCTTAATGTTTGTGAACAGGTGACCTGTGTTTAAGTATATTCATGTATTGACATGTGACTAATTATAGGGATTCTGATTGGACAAGACTAACCTGAAAGTCTTGCTTTTTACCTCACTCTTATTTCTTATTCACTTTCACACCTGTCACTCTGCGGTGTAAGTCCTTCTTTTAAAAGAAGCGTTGTTAGGCTGTGCTTGTTGGTAAGTTCTACTATTTTACACTGATTTTGGTAAATTATTGTACTCTAAAGTTTATACCAGTAGGTGTATGCTCAATCTGTATAATGTTTAAATAATGGTTTAATTGTAAAAGTTATAATTATATTTGTTTTGAATTATTAACTTTTGTAATGGGAAGTTACCGCCATTTTTTGGTGTGCTTTGTCTAGATTTAAAACACGGTAAATAGTTTTATACATAAGTTTCCAGTACATAATTGATAAATACATACAGTTGAATACTATTGGTAAAAGTTACATGTTAATATTCTTTTTAGATGTGAACCTTTTGTTCAAACAAATGACCTGTATGAATCTAAAGCAATTTGTACAACCCCTGCAATATCTCGTAGGTGATTGTGTCTATGTATATGTTAATATGTGTAAAGTCAGGTTTATCATGTGAGAAATAATTGTGTAATGTTATGAAATCTATCTTGAGGTGTGTTAATTTAATAAATTTAACCGTACCTATCTTTTCATCGCTAAATGGAAAACAGTTGTAAAGATATAGTTTTAGTAATAAATTGTATAGTGTTAAATACAATTTGCATATTTCCATTATGTATAAAAGCGAATATTCGATTGAATCATATTATAACTGTATAAAGAGTTATCGTTTTTTTTGCTGTGCATTATGTGTGTGAAGATATGGGTGTGTGAGTAATGTATTTTATGTTTTGTATTGTAGGGTTTATTTTACATAATAAACAAGAAATCGAACCCACAACCAACGTCTTCTCTTGATTTATGAGAGACGGTTACATATACTCAAAGAAAGGAGCAACCCGTATGTTTTTTCTCTTATCACAAGAACTTACCATATAATAAATAAACACAGATTTAAAGAAACATGTAGATTGGGAACCTGTCCGTTCATGAGCATGTCTCACAAAGATTAATATTTATCAATGAACAACCTAATCAAATAATTAATATACATTATTTGCCTTGTTCCTGACTTTATTTTTCGGATGATTCAGTTGTAATGACTGTGGTTTGTATAGAATGTAACTTTTTCATAGTATGTAGTTTGGGCATTTTATGCATTTATATTTTTGTCTTGAAATTGATCCTTATACCAGATATATACATATAATTATGCGTCTCTGCGTATGCAGTTCCCCGTTTGCTAGCCTGAAGACATTGTTGTTAAGAAGAAAGTTTCACACCTAGGCAGGCTAAAGGAATGGATCGAGATGTTAAAATATAACTTGTGTATATTACATGTATATGGGTATATGGAGAGAAAACAGTTTGAATTCCATAATTCAATAATATTTTCGAGATAAATATAATCACTGCATAAGATTATGTAAGTCCGTAATATAATTAAGCATCGCATATATAAGTATTGTAATGTGAAAAGCTAAAGGTGTAAATACGGAATAAGGTAAGAGGGAAAGGCAACTGCCTCTGCGGCATTGGAAAAATGTGTAGGGCACTTTGATGTTGCGAGATTTGGGGAAAACCCCGCAGCGTCAGTCTTCGTAGAAATTGATTGCCGTTAAAAAAAATATACATTCTGGGGAAGCCTGAACCGAAACATTTTCCAGAGTCCAAAGTGAGTTGCTTTGCTTTATAATCAAAAATATTTGTTTTGTAAAATACTAGTAAATGTCTCGGAATGCAAAAGTTTATAGTGAACCCATTATTGCCAACTTTGATTGTTTTAAGGCTTCACTACCGGCGTTAACGACCGTTGTATGTGTCAACTATTTGCTAACAAATAGATTATTAGACAAACGGACGAAATATAATTGCTCTTCGATATGGGTTCGTCCCAGATAAGTGGTTTTAAGTGAGCCCATAACTCTTAAATTGTAGTATTTGTATTCTGAAAACGGTTGATGATCGGTGCGTTTTTAATACTGGCGGCCATTGAGCCGAAGATTCCTGATCGCGGGTTGCTTCATGAATGTAGTTATTATCGGTAATTGATTATACATATGTAATAATGTGTTTACATAATTGCAATCTGGTTTACCATGATGTACACAGCAAGACAATAATCGCATTGATGATCCAGAAAGTGTATTTTCATGGCTCTGAATATTGCCAAAAAATTATCACAATGATGTAATACCTTGCAATTTCATTCCCCTCATCGTCTTTTGTGGATGAGTACACTACTTGCTAACAAATAGATAATTAGACAAACGGACCAAACAAAATTTCTCTTTGATATGTGTTCGTCCAAGATAAGTGTTTTTAAGCGAGCCCATAACTCACAAATTATAGTATTTGTATTCTGAAAACGGTTGATGATCGGTGTGTTTTTAATACTGGCCGCTAGTAAGCCCGATATTACTGATCGCGGGTGGGTTCATGGATTCTCGGTCATTGATAATACATATGTAATAATGTGTTCACATAGTTGCAATCTGGTATATTATCATATTAACAGGAAGACAATATGCTCTCTTTCCCACAACGGAAACTTTTCACGCGCTTTCTCCTGGAATGGGGACATTGAAATAAAGTCCATCGAAAACAGCTATCGCAAAGAGAATTTTACCATGAATCGGTGCAAACATTTTCATCTTTTGTACTGTCTTTTTTTTTTAAGTGCAGCAAAACAACACTTTCATAATTGTTAAAGCGTTACATTGCATCGTGTGTTTATAACGTCACATTGCGGAAGTGTGTCCGCTGAATTTTAAAAAAAAGGAATGCGGTCTTCATGCAAGAATGTCAGCGTCAAGTGGTCTGGTGAAATCGGATCAACGGCTTTTTTATAATTGAGTTGCATGTAGTCCTGAATGCGAATAGTGAGTGATTGAAAACTTATTTCTTTGTTGACGGCACTTATTCAATTTCGAAGCACGTTTATTCGATTCCATTTTATAACATTATACAGCGTGATCATTTTTTAATGTGAATAAATACAGTCACTACGGTTTTCTACAAGTTCTCGTTCGAACGAGACTCAAACCTGACTTGCATTGTTTGTTTACACTGATCTCACGTGCGCATTCATACTCATTTCGGTTCATAGTGCTATGACCCGAAACGGAACTTACTTGGTTTACATAGTGACACTGCAGCGCAAATGTAAATATATAGTTGCAATCTGGTATATTATCATGTACACAGTAAGACAATAATCGTATTGATGATCAAGAAAGTGTGGTTTTATGGCTCTGAATATGAACCAAATTCATTTTGACGTTTCCTTATTTCAGCATGCATATGCCAAAATATCAAAATGGGTCCAAATTTCAAGTATAATACACAATTGAACAGCAAAAGAATCAACTTTAAAATCAAATAACCAGTCCATATTTATCGAAGTTAACATTGAATTATAATATAATTTGAACATCACCACTCAATCCTTATTACATACAATATCTAGATTTTTCACACTTATGTCACCTGTGAGTAATACAACACAGCTATCTTTTCATTTGAAAGTTTTTATTCAGTTACGTACACACAATAAGTACACTGGAATATGTGTCTCTTATCACCTCCAAAATCTTTAGTTTTGTTTTCATTATCTTGTATCAAAATAACTCTCACGCGACAAAAAGATAAGCTTACATCATCACGTGCATGCATTTGTTTTCTAAAGTTTTTGCCACGATTTTAATACTGTGTTACTTATCTGTCGAATCGGTGTCACACTATCGGTCGGTCGTCACCTAGGAAAACAACGTGGTTATCGATACCGGAAATCGGTCTGTGATATAGCACGCAAGCGCAGTACAGGTAAATTGGTTCCAGCGAGAGGGTCACGGGTCGGTGCAGAAATACAAGAGGTGGACAATACATACGAGAGGCGAGTTGTGTTGCCAATCTCTGCTATCTAAGTCCGTAAATTGACTTATAATGTCGTTGGGCCGTAAAGCAAAACAAAAACAAAACAAACTGACGTCAGCATAATCTGATTCCTCAAATTCTTAAAAAATACCAATATCAATTCACAATATGACGCTGTATAGATGTTCTCGATCTCGCCTAGCGTTGAACTTGTAACGCCATGGCAAATAGGGTTCCATTCTCCGCGAGTTTGGTTTGGTTTGGTTTTGCTTAACGTCATATTAACTGCTAAGGTCATTTAAGGACGGTCTCCCATGTGTGCAAGAAGCATGCGTGAAGTGAACGCGTGTGTTTTGGGAGGCTGCGATATGTTCGTGTTTGTCTTCTTTTGATAGCGTGGAACAGATGCCAACTTTATAGTGCTACCTCACTGAAACATACTGTCAAAGAGAGCCAGCAGGACATCCCACCCGGTCCCACTTTACTATTAACGAGCGATGAAGCCTGACAAAGTTTGACGACTTCTTCTGATTTACCAAAAAGCCCAGAGGCATGATATTTATCTAGGATGAAGCCTGAGAAAGTTTGTGAAAAGAAATGACCTTAACCTATATTCAAGGTCAACGGGGTCAAACCATTCATCCTAGGAACCTATCAGCCAAATATCATGCTTCTAGGCTTTTTGGTTAATCAGAAGAAGTCGTTTAATGGTTTTAACGAATTTGATCCCTCTGACCTTCAATAAAGGTCAAGATCATTTCTTTTCGCAAACTTTTTCAGGCTTCATCCTGAACATCTCAGACAAATATCACACTTCTGGGCGTTTTTGTTAATCCGAAGAAGTCGTCTAAAGGTTTTAACAAATTTGACCCCTGTGACTTTGAATATGGGCCAAAGTCATTTCTTTTCGCAAACTTTGTCAGGCGTCATCCTAGGAACCTTTCAGCCAAATATCATGCTTCTGGGCCTCTTGGTTAATCAGGAATAGTCATTTAAATGTTTTGATAAATTTGTCTCCGGGGACTTTCAATATGAGTCAAGGTCCGACTTTGTCAGGCTTTATCCTGAATACCTTCTAGCCAATTACCATGCTCCTGGACCTTTTAGTTGATCAGAAGAAGTCGTTTAAAGGTTTTAACAAATTTGACCCCTGTTACCTTGAAAGAAGGTTAAGGTTATTTCTTTTCTCAAACTTTGTTAGGCTCCTATCAAGGAGCTTTATGACACATATCATGACACTCTGCCTATTCGTTCTTTAGAAGAAGTCGTTTAAAATAAAAGTTGACGGACGGACGGACGACGCACCCTGGCATAAGCTCATAAGCCCTTTCGGCAGGTGAGCTAAAATTGACAGAGGGGCGGGCCCGTGCTCTATGTCAGATGACCGTTTAGGCCCATGGGCCACTTGTCTTGATCCCCGAGCGGTAAGGGTGTGGCAAGAAGCTAGTTGTCGGAACGCATCAGAATTAATACTCAAGAAAACCATCAGAGTGCAAAAAACTTTGTGGGTTTTATTTGCTTTAACGTCCTATAAACAGAGTCATTGAAGGTGAAGGACGTGTCTCCATGTGTGCTAAAAACGAGACGGGGTTTTGTTTCTCTCAAAATTCACAGGAAGGTTTCAAATAGTCCTTATTATTTCACACCGTATTATGGGACAAATCAAAAAACAAAATTGTCGACAGGCGGCCATCATGAATTTTTAAGCGTTCAATATTGTTTGCGCCGAAAGTATATAATGATCTTAGCGCCGAAAGTTTATAATGATCCTACTTTCGCGTGTTGAATTTTGAGACTAATGCCGAAAACTGGAGATCAACCAGACTGCCATCTTATATTCTGACAGCTCATTTTTGTAATCACTATTGTAATTGGAATGTTCCCCTTGATAAAAAGACCCCCGTGCGTAATGAGAGTTCATACGTTATTTTCAGAACTTTAGTTCTTTACATTTGCGTATGACATTGCGAGATTTCAAATATAAATTAAACAATATTTGGTCACAAAAATGATCGTTTTTTTGACATGTTTAATGAGGAATACAAACTACCACATATTTCACGAGTCTGCTACATTTTAGATAGGTAGAGGATATAAATTACATTTAAAAAGCCACGTATGTTTTCGTCTCGTTTCAATCATTTTAAACAATGCTGGTTGATACTCTTATAACCCAACATATATAGTGGATAGAAATGGGAAGAGCCGATTATAGGTTTTTTATGTGTTCACATTATAAACATACGTTATCCGAAGTCTTGAAAGGGGATCAGCAGAATT
>JAULCA010445337.1:0-10494 GCA_032360845.1 Crassadoma gigantea | reverse complement strand
CAAAATATACCACAGCACCAACACACAGGGCAAAATATACCACAGCACCAACACACAGGGCAAAATATACCACAGCATCAACACACAGGGCAAAATATACCACAGCACCAACACACAGGGCAAAATATACCACAGCATCAACACACAGAAACAAAATGTACCACAGCACCAACACACAGGGCAAAATATACCACTGCATCAACACACAGAAACAAGTAGGTCAGCAATTTAAACTCGGTAAGCCATCTGGCAACCTGCCAATCAAGCCAGACAGCCGAACACAATTCAAATCACTCACAGTTTACCGTGTATATATTTAAATATAAAATTTATTTATTTTACAACAATTATGAAAAAAGTTATTCAACTCATAAGAAAGTGTATATATTTGCTCGTATTATAAGCAATATCAAATATGATCGAGTTTTCTACATTGATATGAACAGATGTTGCTTCATTTTGATATTCACATCATAGTGTCACAATAAAATCATGAACCTATTGATACACATCATCTTATATCCCATTTGTTAATTAAGTTATTATTAAACCACTTTTCTTGTCTGGGAATTACTTTGATAAAGTATGTCATGTGATGCTGCAATTTTGCAGAATTTGTATCTGATGATGACTTCTTTCACGTATTCGTATGTGATATGTCCACCAGTAGGTCGCTGATGTTGGCAGCTGTCTACATAGCATTTATCAAAAGTTTCTCCTGTGTTGTCTTTCACACAACATTTTGAGGAAACAACTGTTTCTATGCTGAACAAAAGTATGCTTTTCCTGTCCATGTATTGTCTGTTATGTTTACTTGTTCTGCTACTTCTTCAATCCAGAATTCTCTTATGACCGATTAGATTTTGAAATTACTTAAGTATTAATATATATATATCCATCTTATGGCACTGACACAATGTGTTAACTTATAATGCAAAGAAACGTAAACTAGATCCCTATATAACCAGCAGTGGAAGGTTTTTAGTATGTTTTTATACCAAATACGGATCCGGTCTTGCCCCAACATTGCTTGTTTGTGCAATCAACCGTGAACCCTATAGCGTGGTTTGTCGACAGCGTTCCGAGAAACATGATGTGGCTATGACCTAGATTTTTCCGAGAAATATCCAGTTCCTATAAAAGGGCGGCTTGTTATGTTCATTTCACAATCAAACTAAAGCTTTTACATTCTAGTTCTAAGGACGACCTAAAATAGCAAACGGCAACTGTTTATTATCAGTTATTTAAAAGTGAATAACAAGCAAAAAGGATTGAACTTTACTTGACATATAAAAATGGCAGCTGTTGGAAGTCTTCAAATGCAAGTGGAGAAGACAGGTGTATCGGTGACCGTGCCTAATAACGCTAAAGCCCGTCTTATGTACTATCTTAGCTCCGTCTGTAATGTGCTGGAGGTCGGCAACGACGCGGGTAGCGAGATCAACCGATTGAAGAACTATAGAAATCATGCTTCCTTATCGGCAGATGAGACAGAACAGCTCTTTCTGATATGCTTGATGTTGTCTCCTGACATACTGATCAATAAGTGTTTCTTCCAAGACGACGCTATGTGTGGTGACAGTAGCAATGAGTTTTACAAGATCATCGCTGTGCAAAACCGCTTCGTCGTCAGCCGTAGTATCATGATCGCCGGACGAAACCGAAGTGTCAACAAAATCATGACATTCAAGATTTCCTGGCTGAGAAATAACTATCTGGAGCCAATAGAAACCCTGAAGAACGAGATGGATGCTCGAAACAGACAAAGACAGAGACAGAGACAGGCCTCAGACGACAGCTGTACTATCATGTAGATAATAAAATTGTTACAGCTTTTGATACCGTGCCGATAGTATCTTTGAACTGGCAATTCACGAGCATGCGGTATATTATTAACCCAGTATGTATAGCTTTTAACTGTTAAGTCTGAATAGCATGAAGCGCTGAAGCTGTTTCATTCATGGCGACTTTTAGTGGTATGTTATTTTTTTTACAAAATTTATCAAAATATATATACTCTTTTGCATCGACTGTGATAGACAATAATCGGAAAATCAATTTTCTCCTGGAATAAACTCATCATATATAACATGTAGTTTTGTGTAATATGTAATGCGGTATATCACATATTTCCATGTTTAATTAACGGCAGTTTAATCAAACCCATTCCTCAGTAATTGATAGATCTGTATTTCAACGTCATAAGATGTTTTCATAATATTAACCAACTAGAGGATAAATCGGTCAAACATCTCGCGTGGCGACTTCAGAGTATTTTCGTGTCCTTTATCAACATTTCTAGCTTCCTACAATATCATACATGGCTAGCTCTAGAAAAGTATACTTAGAATAGAAAGAATAGAACTTCTGACAACTTTTTAAACATAGACACGCATCAGACGACAACTGTATCATTTTATATCATGTATACATAGTATATAGTATACATAGTATATATAGTATACATTTGTATAGTATACTATACAAATGTCCCCGAAAAAAGGGTATGAAAATAGAATAAAATAACAACTGCTGCTTAAGACATAGTATAGTGTTTTTGTATTGAATTGACAAAGTAAATGAATTTTAGAACTGAAAAAGGTGTTTTACAAAAAGCATCTGATTGTTCTAAAATAGTCGCTATGCAGGGTGACAGCAATGAAAATGTTTATACATTAGCACCATTACTACTCTTTAAACATTAACACATATACACGTAGTCTATAATCCCTGCATGTAGGGTGTAAGTGATCGTAAGAGGCGATTAAACAACTTTCTTCTTCCTAATGCCCCCCTTGACACTGCCTCACTTTTAGCCTTTAGTTGAACGTTCGCCTCTGTGAGGAAATCTTTGGGTTTTGTCTCCTGGCCGAGACGTTTTTGCTCCTGCTTAACGCTGAGCAATTTAGGAGCGCCGCGACGACTGGTTTGCCCGTTGTCAATATAATATAACCGGGTGGAGTGTCCTGCTGGGTGTCTTCGGTAGTATGTTTCAGTGAGGTACCACTATAAAGTCGGCATCACTTCAGCGCTAGCACAAGGAGACAAACACGAACATATCGCAGCCTCCCAAAACACGCACGCATACACTACACGAACGCATCTTGCACACTGGGGAGGCCGTCCTTAAATGACCATAGCTGTTCATAGGACGTTAAACAAAATAAAACCAAACCAGACGTGTAGATTATAAATAACAAGCCACCGTGTTGATTAACGTGACAACACTGCATCCCGGTGTCAGATAAATTAATCTGTTATTCTAACGTTCTGTTTAGGAATCTTCGAAATATACCCCTAGGTATTGTTGTAAAATAGTGAACACAGTCCAGCATCTTATGTTGTCATGCCAGGAGAAAGTAAAAAATAAGTGTTCTGTTTTGGATTTTTCTTTTGTAAATTTAGTCACTTGTGGTTAACACATAACTCGTATAGATTAGAAACAAGAGGCCCAGAGGGCCTGTATCGCTCACCTGTACATTGAAGCAGTTATGGCAAAATATTCTCGAAATGAGATTCAAGGGAATAGGCCAGACCCCTATGCCAATCCTTGTAGCAAACTGTATTACATATTCCCCCTATTGGGCCCCACCTCTAGGGCCCCTGGGGGCCAGACCCACAGTTTATACGAAGTTGGTTCCCCTTTAACCCAAGGATGCTTCTGACCAAATATTGAACAAATCCTTTTATTACTACAGAAGAAGGATTTTAAAAAATTTGCTATGTTTCCCCTATTGGGCCCCACCTCTCAGGCCCCTGTGGGGCCAGACACACAGTTTATACAAAATTGGTTCCCCTTCACCTAATGATGCTTCTGACCAAAAATGGAACAAGTCTTTTTATTTCTACAGACGAAGATGGATTTTAAAGAATTTGCTATGTTTCCCCTATTGGGCCCCACCCCTCAAGCCCCTGGGGCCAGACCCATGGTTTATACAAAATTAATTCTCCTTCATTCAAGGATGCTTCTGACAAAATATGGATCAAATCCTTTCATTCCTACAGAAGAAGAAGGATTTTAAAGAATTTGCTATGTTTCCCCTATTGGGCCCCACCCCTCAAGCCCCTGGGGCCAGACACACAGTTTATACAAAATTGGTTCCCCTTCACCCAAGGATGCTTCAGACCAAATACGGAACAAATCCTTTCATTCCTACAGAAGGAGAAGGATTTTAAAGAATTTTCTATGTTTACCATATTGGGCCCCACTCCTCAGGCCCCTCAGGACCAGACCCACAGTTTACAAAATTGGTTCTCCTTCAGTCCAAATATAGAACAAATCCTCTCATTCCTACAGAGAAAGAAGGATTTTAAAGAATTTGCTATGTTTCCCCTTTTGGGCCCGTCCCTCAGGCGCCTGGGTCAGACCCAAGGTTTATACAAAATTGGTTCCCCTTCACCCAAGGATGCTACAGGCCAAATATGGAACAAATCCTTTCATTCCTACAGAAGGAGAAGGATTTTATAGAATTTGCTAATTTCCCCTATTGGGCCCCGTCCCTCAGGCCCCTGGGCGACCAGACCCACCATTTATACAAAATGGTTCCCCCTCACGCAAGGGTGCTTCAGACCAAATATGGAACAAATCCTTTCATTCCTACAGAAGAAGAAGGATTTTAAACAGTTTGCTATAATTCCCCTATTGGGCCCCGCCCCTCAGGCCCCAAGGAGTGCCACACCCACTGTTTATATAAATTGAATGCCCTTGGCCATTAGGATGCTAAAGACCAAATTTAGTCAAAATCTAGTTGGCGGTTTAGGACAATTAGTGTTTTAAAGGAAAAGTTGACGGACGCCGCACCATCCCATAAGCTCACCAGTCCTTCTGACCAGGTGAGCTAAAAATTAAAGAAGATTTTTATCAATCCTAACGGTATGTTTTTGTTGATTTTTTTTATAATTAATATTGATCATCAGTATCAATTATAGAAAAGGAAAGAAATAAAAAGACCTTATTGAGAAGTTTAGTCCGACGGAACATATTAGTATACTGTGTTGTCCTCAGATAATCATTTAAGGTTCAACAAGCTACTTAAAGTGTACATAACCAGGTTAACGTAGTCAATAATAAAGCATTAAGGCTGATGTCTTTATAAAACGGCTCACTGCACTTATAAGTCAATATCTTTATCAACCTAACTGAATGCTACGAAATGACATGTTATTCAAAGTTCGTTTGTAAACCTAGTGCATACAGACTTTAATTACTCTTTACAATGTGTAGAGGTATACCGGCCTCAAAAGTAGACGATTGTTGCTATGGAAATAACCAAAAATCATAGTGAAGTGTCCGAGTAACATTTTACTGGTATATATGTGTAAAACCACAGACCTATGACCATAAACTTGAACTTCATACAAAGTGTCCTTTCTTAACACTAAATGTTTTTATAAATAAGCTAGACATGTTATAAACATTATCACACTTTTCAGCTTCAATGTTTACAACATGTCTAGCGCATTTATAACATCACAGAATGTTATTAAATGGCAAATGATCTAGAGTTCAGTTATCTATTAAAGATTCTTAGCAATTGTTTTCTTATTTACATCTATCTTTATCGGTGATAGGAATTCCTCTCAGAGGCTAGGAGAACTAAAGCTCTGCGTGACCTAGGCATTTAGGTAAAATTTTAATTGTGGGTCATTTCTTAACATTCAGTTGTAAAAGAGATTGACATGTTATAAATGGGTTTTTTTAATGACATCAGCTTTAATGCCTTATTTTATACTACCTTAACATCGCAATGCATTTTTTATAGTCAATATCCAAGTTCAATATTTTAATATTACAGTATATGTTCCGATTTTTAAATGAGGTGGTCTTTGAATATGACTTATGAGGGGTTGGAACTGAGTTTTAGGTGACTACAACACCTATTAGGGGGCTTGTGGAACCTCAAGGGCCTTTCATTCATATCATTAGGAAACTTTACTTGTTAATAATCAGATGATTGTTTTTAGGGTATGGTGGATTTTTTTTCCACCTATGTAAGCATGTACTCCTAAAAATGATTTGTTACCAAGGTACGTCACTGCATACACAACATTACTTCGTCTCTATGGTAACTGGAGTAAACAGAAGATTATATAATTTCACTGTAAACAAGAGATCCCAGAGGGATCTTGGTGCCCACCATTCTACCATCTTCATTAGTTCTTTGTCAGTTCGATCTTTTCTCTTCTTTTCTCTTATCTGTTTGATTGAGCCATGTTAAACTTTGATCTAAATGTAATACTGCTGTGTATAAAAGACAACCATCAAAGTGAGTTTGTCATTTCAGAGAATCGATCATTGCAATATGAGATAGATCTGTTTAATTCTTCCTTCAGCCATTTCGTTTTTTTATGATCAGTCTCAAAATATTACACGCACAACGAGGGATCAAGGGGAACTTGCAGATCAAATTTGAGAAAGAATACAAAGATAGATCTATCCCTCAAGTTATTCCTGAGAAAAAGTACTAACAAACCATCAATGTAAAAATCGAAGCCTGTCTGCCATTTTATTTATCTGATCAGTCTCAAAAGTAAATATGCTCTACTAAGGACCAAGGGAAACCTACATATAAGATTTGACAATGCAACATGCACAACTACTGATTTAGCGGAGCCTACAAAACAAATTGAGAAGGATCCCTCTGATACTTCCTGAGAAATAGTTATAACAAACCTTCACTATCAAAATCCAAGATGGCTGCCTGTTGGCCATGCTGTTTGCACAACTACAGACCTAGCGGAGCCTACATATAAAATTTGAGAAAGACCCCTCTTGTACCTCCTGAGAAATAGCGATAACAAACCTTCACTATCAAAATCCAAGATGGCTGCCTGTCGCCCATGTTGTTGATCGGATCAGTCTCAAAAGTTGCCCTGCACAGCTTAGGGCCAAGGGGAACTTACATATAAAATTTGAGAAAGATCCCTCTGTTACTTTTTGAGAAATAAAGATAACAAGAATTGTTTAAGGATGGATGATGACGGACCACGAACGCAGGGTGATTTGAATAGCCCACTATCATCTGATGGTGGGCTAAAAATAACAAAAAGGCAGAAATGTTAAGTTTCAATAGTTTTAGTTACAAAAATATAAATATATAAGATACACATAAACATTTAATGCTATATGGACTGGATTGAACACAATATCCCCAGACACACACACACATATATATACCACAGATAAAGACCAACACGATATACCCAGACACACACACACACACACCACAAATATTGATTAACACATATCCCTAAACACGCATACAAACCTTAGATAATCCCCTGACACAAACACATATATATACCACAGATATTGACCAACACTATATACCCAGACACACACGCATATACCACAGTTATTGACAAACACGATATGCCCAGACACACACCACAAATATTGATTAACATGTATCCCCAAACATGCATACAAACCTTAGATAATCCCCTGACACAAACATATATTTCTTACAGAGCTGTCTATATGAGATAGATTTACCAATGATGGAAATGCATGTAAGATTATAAAACATTTTAATGCCCATGGGTGTAAGATGGATATTAGATCCAGGGGGTTTCAAATTGGGTAAAACTCTCCTTAGCAAGCCTGTGGTTTTACCAACTTCCTCTGCGCATGAATGAGTATTTTTCTGTCGTTCCAAAAGGCATTGTAATTCCCCCATCACAGCATGAGTCATAATGATAATGAGATGGCGTCCTACTGGGGCAAGTTTGACATCATTTTAATCTATTTAATTTCATTTTCCTGTTCAAATATTTCATACACATTTCTGGCCATGTCATTGATAATATGAAGTATATACTTGGGTATAAACCAAACTGTATTACGCTCTTTGCCGTGGAAGAAATAATTTTATAATTAGTTTATAACAAATTTGATATTTTACCACAAGACGACAGCTACGCAACCTAATCCTATAATTTTGTAAGCGATATAAGAAAGTAGCTTTACCATATGTAAATTATGTAGGATAGAAATATCCCACCTTTGTGTACACAACGTGGTAAAAAAAACTTGGAAAATACTTGGTTTTTGGCCCAAGTTCTGTACACTCCTATAAACAAGTCTTATAATACCTCCGATACTGACTAAAACGTCATTTATTTTGCCCTCTTTGTAAATATTTGGTGGATCAGAAAAGTATCTGTATTTCCTACAAGATATATGAAACTCTAGAATTTTCTCTTCAGGTAAGATTGGTTCACTGAAATGAATGCTATAAATCTGCCAGTTATATTGTCAATATTGTCTGGCTTGTTGCGTCAACAGTGTCCTAGCATGCCATATCATGCTTGTTTTGAGATCTTGTGGTAAAGAAGGCTATAAAGATTAACAAGCGAACAAAGTTTGTCTTAGTAATCAATATTTGGGGGAAGAGGTATATATGAGGACAGCAAATGGAAACAATAAAACATTTCCAATTCTAAAGATGTTTCATAAAATCTTGTTTCAAAAAATCTCACAGCTATCTTCCTACAAAAACAATAAGCATGTCTCCAAGTTTCATATCAAGTTGTTTTTAATGATGTAAAATTTAAACTTACAAAATATTTTGAATTTTTATTAATTAATTCATTTACAATTTCTGACAAGAGGCCTAATGGGTCGACATCGCTCACCTGGTATTATCTCACACCTGTAACGTTCAAAATACAGCAATGGACTAAAATAAGGCTACAGGCAAAACATAAATATCTAAGACCCTTAGTCATTCAAAATAATCCTTAAAGGTCAAACAAGGACATTTACGTTAAACAAACTTTAGAACCCTTCCTCCCAGCATCAACTTACTCAACATCACCACACTAGACCTTTTCTTTTTTGAGATGAGGTCTTTTTCAAAGATTTATACACATTTGACCATTTACATGACCTTGAAAATGGGTCAAGGTCATTCACATTAACAAACTTGATTGCACTTCATCTGAGCATGTAACCAGTCCATCCTATGAATTTCGGCTATTCAGAATTTGTTAAAGGGTTTTTAAGACAATTTACCCCTGTGACCTTGAATATGGTTTGAACAAACCTGATAGCTCTTCACCCAAGCATGCTACTAGCTGAACATCATCACCCTAGTCCTCTTGGTTATTCTTCAGAAATTGTTTAAAGTAAAAAGTTTACACCAGATTACAGTAGATAAACGGGCGACGGACACCACACCACAACATAAATTCCCTAGGCCCTTTGGCCAGGTGAGCTGAATATGTTCATGAACATCAGTGATCAAAATAAAATTGTTTTGATTAACTTTGGCCATGAAATGTGCTGAAATCATATATATATATATATAATTCTGTCTGGTAACACTGTGAACATCTCAATAACAATAACGGGGATTTTCAAAATTCTATTTGAAATCAGAAATTCTTGAATTGCCATTAGATGCCTCAAAGTAACACAAAGCACACTCATGAAGTCACAGCATTCACAGACATCCAACATGAACAAGAGTACCACGGGGCGGAACAATATACGCCCGACGAAAACAAGAGTACCACAGGGCGGAACAATATACGCCCGACGAAAACAAGAGTACCACAGGGCGGAACAATATACGCCCGACGAATGCCATAAATTGTTATATACTTTCTTTCATTTGGAAAAACCCCACAACATATTATGATTATTTAGCCTACTAATTTTCAACGAAATCCATCAAAAAATGTAAGAGAACATCTCCAGACAAAAAAATCAAACACTGAAATAAACAAAGGGGAATAACTTTTTCAAAAATCACTGAATCAAAATTCTTCTCGGGAGACACAGTATATCAAGTTTCAAAGAGATCCGTTGAAAAATGTAGGAGGAGATTCCCGGACAAAAATTAAATACTGAAATAAACAAAGGGCAATAACTTTTGCAAAAATTGTTCAATCAAAATTCTTTTCAGAAGACAACTTCATATCATGATTTTAATGTTAACTAAGTTTCAAAGAGATCCTTTTAAAAATGTAGGAGATTGGTGGACAAAAATCAAATACTGAAATAAACAAAGGGAAATAACTTTTGCAAAAATTGTCTAATCAAAATTCTTTTCAGAAAGACACAACTTCATATCATGATTATAATGTATACTAAGTTTCAAAGAGCTCGGTCAAAAAATGTAGGAGGAGATTGCCGGACAAACAAAAGTTTACACCGGACAGCCGAAAGGATGGCCGGACAAACCCATACCATAATACTCCCGTCAAATTTGAGGGGCGTATAAAAACTAGTGAAAACTGCTTCATACCTTAAGGCTCCTAAACATACACAGAAATCCAACATGTAATACTAGTGTGGTAACAAAGCCAGACTGACCATATCATTAGTGACCGCCACTAACAAAGCCAGACTGACCATATCATTAGTGACCGCCACTAACAAAGCCAGACTGACCATATCATAAGTGACCGCCACTAACAAAGCCAGACTGACAATATCATTAGTGGCCATCACTAACAAAGCCAGACTGACAATATCATTAGTGACCG